>PVJS01001559.1:0-95665 GCA_004027185.1 Glis glis
ACACACACACACACACACACACACACACACACACACACAAGTACTAGATCCTTTTCAAAGCACTAAAATGTGGTCATCCCACTTAATCATCACAGCAGCTCTGGGAAGGAAATACTCTTGTTATTTATTTATTTTTTTGTACACAGGAAATTGGCCACATAACCTGGTAAATGGAACGAAGACCCTAGAGATGGGGTTTGCACCTAGGCTGTCTAATCCCAGAACTCATGCTACAATTATACTACCTTATTTTTTTAATCTGAAGATTTTGAAAAAAATAAAAAGAGCTCTGAAAGGTGTGTTGCTTTTATTAAAAAATTTCTTGAGAAAGCTCTGTGAGATTGACAAATCAATAGCTTGATTTTCTTAGACTGGGTCGAGGCAGTACCTTGCTGTTTTCCCTCCAGTAAATTTATGAGTAGGAGTGTGGGCATCAGATACGCTCCCAAGGATTTGGCAGGTGTGTACTTTCTTGGATTCTCACCATGAAGAATCCATAAATAGAGAAATATTAAGCAACTACTTCCCACCCTCCTGGCAAATAGCATCAATGCCAAAGTTTTTATGTTTTTAGATTATAGCCAGGTGGGGCCCAGTTATTGTGGAAGAGAATTATAGATTACCTACTTCCAATTCATTATTCAACAGATATTTAAAAACCTGAGTATTATGACAACATCCAATTTATACCAAACTGTCATTTAGTATAGACATAAATATATGTAATATGTGGACATATGGTTAATAAAACAGAGATAAACCTCGGGGCATTACATGGTCCTCAGGTTAATTTTATTGGTAATATCATAACTGCTTGACTGTCATCCCTCTTGACACTGGAAGAATTTTCTCATTGAAAAGCCATTATTGTTTGTAAAATTGAAGTACAAGTATGTGTAATGCTATTGATTGCATTTCTTCTTATGAAAACATGTCTTATATAATTTTAATAAAAAGTGTTTTTAAAATATCTGCTCCTGGTTTTTAAGGAGTGGGTGAGAGTAATTAGAGTTTGAAGTGAGCAGTGGCAGGAAGTCTAAACTTAAAACAGTTTTATAACTATCTCAAGGAAGTAGATAGAACTGACGTGTGATTTTGAAGAGCAAATCTATTAAGGAGGATGGAGGAGGAACTGGTACCCCTATATTTAGTGCTGGACTTTTATTTACAACTGATCACTGTGCCTAATTCCAACACCTACAGTATTACTCTGTTAAAGCATCTTTTGTGTGGGATGACTCTTCCTGTCCTTTGACAGGAAGTATTTATGGCTCTCTGGTAAATATGATTTGGGGACTTGCAAGAAGAGAATAACAGAATCAGCCACATCAGGAAAACTCTGAGGTTTCTGGCTGCCTATGTTAGTCTGGGCTGCAATGATAAGATCATGAACTCGGTGGCTTGAACTTCTAGAATGTACTTCTTCTTACTGTTCTGGGAGCTATGGGATCAGGGTGCCAGCAGGGTTGGTTTCTAGTGACGGCTGTCTTCCAGGTTTGCAGATGGCTGCTTCTTCCTGTGTCTACACAAAGGAGAACGGTAAGAAAGGAAACAAGCTCTCTCCTGAATCTGATAAGAGAATTAATGTCATCCATGAGGGCTCCACCCTCATGATATTTTGTCCCTTTCCAAGGCCCCATTCCAAATACTATCACAATGAAAATTAGGGTTTCAACGTATGAATTTCAGGGGCCACAAATATTCGGTCCATAGCTCTAGTTGTCGTTGATGTTGCTTGAATTGTGCTCACTATGATGTTAAACTCCTACAACCATAATACAAATGCCTTCCAGGTGTGAGCCCTAAGTTTAGCTTCCTCCAAAAGCAAGCATACAGAAGTGCCTGGACTATCGTATTGTTTAATTATGATTAGAACAGTTGGACAAATATACATCTGCCTTAGAAGTGTGGCTGTTGTGAAGGATTTAACTTTGCTTAAACCACAGGCTGATGCATTTTGGGAAGCTTATAAATTTCACCTATTGGGTGATGCACCCAATGCAAAAGAATGAAGTCATAATTGAGTATCTGCAAATTAACTGCTATAAACATTTTCTCATGAGCTGAGATGAAAAGTAGCAAGGCAGAATTCTCCCTTTTCCTGATTACATAGGGAAAGCCAGCATTCTGGGACTGGTCCAGATATTTTGGTATGGGCCTGGACAGAGATTGTAGCCCCGATTGCAAGACCAGCATTATTGTCCAGTGTTTCGGGATTCATGATTTGGAGGGTGTGGTGATGGGTCCTATCGATGCTTATTAGCAAGAATCCCATTTCCCTTGGGAATTTATATCTTTTAAGACTTTTTAGGGGGGTGAAACTTGCCATCTTTAATGACATGTTTTATGCCATATAAACCTTGATCTTACAACAATGGGACTGGTTTCACTACAAGAAAACTGTGTTTTCCTTTGAATATGTGCTTATTCTGACAGTGGCAAGAGAAGCCATAACTATGGTCCACCATTTTCTTAACCAAATTTCACGCTATGCCCTGGCTCTACCTGAAGTAATTGGCTCAACTTGGGTAGTGACCAGTGAGGAGACATAAATGGGTCTGATCTGTATCCCCATTCAAATATAAAAGAATATTTTGTTCACTCTCCTGTTTGGTTGTGAGGCTCCAGTTGGCTCACTGTGTAGTGTTTATCCAAAAATTTTTTGAATCGTTTTCTGATTGTGTGTCATTCTAGAAAAGAAAAAAAAATGAAGGTTTTCTTACTGTAACCTACCAGCCACCTATTATCTTCTTTTTATAGGACAAAGTGGATTGTACATTTCCTGCATCATTGTAAGTAGTATTGTGAAAACTTTGGGGAAAGATGATTAGAAAACATCTGTATTCATCACTAGGAGAATAGTCAGTTTGTGTCTCTCTTCTCTGGCCAGGAGGACGCAAGAAATGTGACCCTTCTGATTTCTCTTCTAGAAAGCATCTTGGACCATAAAAATATTGCAGCTTCCTGTAGAATCCAAATGGCTTTTTAATAGGCTTCCCAGAGTTTCTCTGGAACACAGAAAAGAAGGTATTGGGAGGAAGTTCTATTTTCACAGCTTGAGATGAGTCTGGAGTGCAGCTTATCCACAGTTAAGAAAAATATGATATTGTATGCATGCTATTTTTCTCTTTAGTGCTACATTCTTAAGCCTCCAGAACAGGAAAATGACTGCAGCTTACCAATGTTGTTTCTGTAGGGTTTAAACTCCAGGTCTCAGGCAAATAACAAAATTTCCTGAAACCTTTCTCCTGTATTAATCTGCCTAGATTTCACAAGAAAAAAAAAGGAAAAAAGAAACCCAGTATATCAGACTGTGAGGAAAGGACAAGGCAGATGTGTCATGAGACAGATTCTGAAAAGAATCAGAGACACTAAGTAAAATCTGTATGGAGAATTTAGATGCATATGGCTGAGGAGACAAATAGCAAATGATAAGCAGATTGTCAAGAGCCAGAAGGGTAGAACAAAGAATTGAGAGTTAAATGCTACATGAAAGTACGAGCAAAAAAGAAAAATGCTGTGTATAATCATTGCTTACATTTTTAGGCAAATAAATTGATAAAGAAGGAAAGGTAAAAATCTAAGTAAGTTTCCATAAAAATTCAATGTTTCATTTTCTACATGTATTGAAATATTCCACTATACTCTGTCAATATGTACAATCATCACGTGTCAATTACAATTTAAATAAAATTAGAAATGAATTGAAAGATCCCATTATTATATAATTTTTTCTGGTACTATTTATACGAGGTGGGGTATGATTAAGCAGAGCTTAAAATGAAGTTTATTTCTTCATAATTGTACGCAGACAAGTAAATAATCTGAAATGAATTAGGCATTGGGTTCTTTATAAAATCAAATTATTATGATGGTGTGACAGAAAATAACACTAGAGTAACAAAATTCTCCTTGTCTCCCCTTATTACCACGCTTCCCCAGAAACCTGGTGGCCCAGTGATGAATCCCAAAAGAATCAAGGTATGTGACCAGGGGTTTTCCAGGTCTTAAATATATTCACTGAAATCTATGTTCAGGAGACAGGAGCAGTGAGGAACAATCTCTTTCTCTTTCTCTCTCTCTCTCTCTCTCTCTTACACACACACACACACACACACACGTCCACACATAAGTTAAGTTAACAAATTTGGAGATTCATAGATAGGTGCCATTGACAATAAAGCTGTAGGTACATACTATACTTAATATTTTTTGTTCATCTGAAAAAAAAATACTTGTGCATCACTGGGAAAACCACTTATAATACATATCTACATTCCGAATAATAAGCACATTAACACCAATGACAAAATGTTGTGTATCCTCAGAATAAGGCAGAAGATTTTTGAAATGTTAAAAAACAACCTAATACAGATCATTCATTCTCGTGGTGTTCAGGGACTATTATTGATAATATTTTGTTGCTTTTACTTTGAAAACTTTAAGTATATTTGAATCTGATGGAGGAATAAGGAAAAATCTATTTTCACTTAAAATATGCAGAATCAATTTCCTATGTTGTTAAAAAAACTGTAGTTTAAAAGTTTAATAATATTCCATCATATTCTAGCAAAATAGTTTACATAAAGATGTTTTAGTATTGACATTTAGCTATAAATTGAACTATTAAAAACATTCTGGAAAATTTTATGGTATTTCAGAATTTTCCCTTGGTATGTATTCTCCAAAGCAGAATTGCCGAGTCAAATATATAAAATTTAAATGGATGTTGATACTGTAAAGTTTCCTCCAAATATAGTACTGGTTTAAATTTCCACTTCATACAAAAGAGTGCACAGTTCCCTATGTCCTCAATAAACCTGCTTAGTCTCATTAAATGTATATTCTTTTGCTAAGAAAAGATTTTTTACTGTTTTTTATGTTAAGCATTGCATTTTTAAAGAGAAAAAATAAATTCTACACATATTTTCTTCTACTTCCACTTTTTCTTTGATGATATAGATGGTTATTACCTTGCAATATTATCTATTTATTTATCTGAGGTTTAGAAGGCTCTCAATTATGCCCACTTTAAGGGATTGGTCTAATTTAAAACTGAGCATTAATATAGAAAGTTCAGAGAGAGGAGGAACTGAGGTTTTGGGAGGGAAAAAGTTGAAAAGTTCTGAACCTATGCTAGAAGTTGTGAAAAGGAGACTCTTGTTTATAGACTGGAGGATACGTGGTTCAAGGAATTGAAGATCTAAATAATACTAAGAACCATCTGCAGTTGTTTTCAAGGGAAGAAGGAGCCAGTCTTCTTTTATCAGATGGTACAATGACATTTGTGTTTGCAGTTTGGCTATTGCTTGTGATGTTCAGGTCCATGGAGCTGTGATAGTAATGGGGTGTTGAAATAGGGTAGAAGAGAAATCACTGGAAGCGAAGTGAAATAATGTAGTTCTTGTGTGAGTCAGCTCTCCATTACTGTAACAAATATCTGGGATCATCAACTTATACAGAGAAAAATTTTACTTTGGCTCACAGTGTTAGAGGATTCATTCTATGATCAGTCGGCCCAATGGCTTTGGACCTGCGGTAGCACAATCATGATGGGAGTTTGTGGTGGAGAGAAACTGCTTATATTATAGCCAGGAAGTAAAAGAGACAGAAATGAAAAGACTCGGGTCTCACATTTCTCTCTGATAGCACACACCCAATAACCCAAACATCTCCACATGGCCTCTGTCATCCTCCTACATACACTAGCTAATATGCTTCTGTTAAAAAATACCCTTCTTCTTTTCCAAAATCTTTTGTTTTAAGCAGTACCATGGAATTAGGCAGAACACGTTATATCTCAATGCATCATAATTGCTTCTCTCATTATTTGTATGATGTTTAGTTGTTCCTAATTTAACCTATGGGAGCCTTTCCTAGCTGGCTCCTGGGTAATTTGATATGTTCCTATTTTTTATCATGCCCTTGCTTGCTGGCTCTTTTATTCATTTGGAATCATTCTATTATGTGCATCAAAATATAAGTTCCACTTTTCTCTTTCTTTTTTTGCAAATGATTACTTCATTGTCCTAACACCATTTACTAAAAATGAAATTCATTAATGAGAACCCGTTAAACCGAGTTTAAGACTGATTTACGATGCCATATCTATAATGATATGTACATCATGCAATCTCTTAAATTAATTTTATCTTTCTCCATAAGAGAGAATACATTTTGGGTTTCAGTTATAATTGTCCAACTTCATTCTATAAACAGTCTTCATATGTAAAGTGAACAAATTTATTTTTGAAGATATTGTGTAAAAAGAAAAATGAACTTCTCTCTCCCCCTTTCTCTCAAACTTCTTTTACAATGGATTTTAATCTCTTATAACGATGGTAATAAAGACCAATATAAAAATAAAACTCAGAAGATATCTATTTTTTGTCTTAAATGTATCTACTTAGGCACAAGAATTTTGAAAAAAATAATGAACTAAATATCACCAGTTTAAAAACATTTTCTCTCTTGCTTTAATTTTATGCACCATGGTTCTGCATTTGTTCTATATAATCTTATGTCTTTTTAAAAAAATGTCCTTCTACTTTAATATTGTCAAAATGATACATTTTATGCTCACTAATTTTATGAATGATGACAGAATAAGGGGTCATTTTAGAAATAGAGTTCCCATGTAAAAAACATAAAATAGACCATAGAATGGCACTTTTTAAAACCTTATTCATTAAGCTTCAAATCCAGTAATAGATTTGTAGAGCTGTAGAACAAATTAACCCAAACTGTTTTATTTGGCTCAACTTATAATTCTATCCTTTGTAAGCAAAGCTGATAGTACTGACATAACATCCATAAATAATACACTCTGTGGTTTTGCTGCACAGTGATAGATTTTCATGGATTCATTCACATTTTCTTAACCAGTCTCCCTGCTGATCTGTGGAGCTCAAGAAAAATGATTTTCCTGAGAGCAAGGTATGGACTCGATTCAATCTGTGTCTCAACTAGCTGCCCTAAATATACACTGATAAAGTATTGACTCTAAAAAGAATTGGTTCTCAAACATTAAAAAATAATGAACTTAGGAAAATTGGGGACTGTGGAATAGTTAGTGTAGTGCAATTATGAAGAATCCATCACAGAACCAGAATTTGAAACTACAAAACAATTAATTGGTAAATGCAAAGACTGTACCAAGTATTTCTGAAGTCTAGATTTCAGGTCTCCAGTGTGAAATTCAAGTTAGATATCCTATATTAATCTTCCTATGACATGATAGTTTATCTCATTGGCAGTTAAGCCCAGAACATAAATGGACATCTTAATAAAATTCTTTGCAATTTCTTTCATATATTCCTAACATAATAACATAATGGGTTCTTTCTTCCTTCCTTCTTTCCCTCCCTCCCTCTTTCTCTCCCTCCCTCTCTTCCTTCCTTCTTTCTTTCTTTCTTTCTTTCTTTCTTTCTTTCTTTCTTTCTTTCTGTGCAGTATTGGGGATTGAACCAAGTGGCATTCTACCTCTAAGCTACACCCTCAGCCCTATTTCATATTTTTTTATCTTGAAACAAGTGCTTGCTTAGTTGCTGAGGTCCTCACTGAATTGCTGAGGCTAGTTTTGAACCTGAGATCCTCCTGTCACAACCTCCCAAGTACTGGAATTACAGGTGTATACCACCATGCCCAGCTATGGGTGTTTCTTAATTCATAATTAGTATTTGAATATATATTGCAGAAAGATATAGTTCATCCAAATGGAAAATTTCACTGTTCACTTAAATAAAATCAGTGTGATAACGTGGCTCTCTCCCCCTATCCTTTCTCTCATTCTATCCTTTTTCTCTCTCACACGCTCTCTTCCTTCTTTTCCTCTCTTTTCTTCCTGTCTTCTTTCTTTTCTTTACACTTCTTAATTTTCAAAAATATTTTGGTTCTGAGAATAAGTTGAATAGGTCTAACAAAAAAGGGTCTAATGAAGTATTTGTGTCACATCAATCTGTAGGTATTAAAAAGGAGTAGGCCAGGCGTGGTGGCGCACACTTGTAATCCCAGTACTTGGGAGGTGGAGACCAGAGGATCCGGGTTTGAGGCCAGCCTCAGCTACTCAGTGAGGCCCTCTGCAACTTCGTGAGAATCAGTTTCAAAATAAAGTATAAAAAATAGGGCCGGGGGTGTAGCTCGGAGGTAGAATGCCCCTGGGTTCAATCCCAGGTACCGCAAAAAAAAAAAAAAAGAATAAATGTACTAACAATGTTTTCTGTAATATTTATGATAAGCTTAGGTGAAACTTGTATTTTATTGAAAGATAAAATGAAATGAAAAATTAGCCTATGAGATCTTTGAATCAGGCTTTGTGTTTATAATTTGCACAAGTTATATATCATAGATTCCTCTCATAAAAATTAACAAAAATGCAAATGTTACTTAATGCAAAGATTTAGTATCCTGATTTAATGACAACTGATCCCTACTAAGAGCGTATATCTACTAATTTTTAATATACCTTTATTGGTGCGGTGTGATTATACATCATAATGAGGTTCAGACTGATAGGAACATACATGCACACAGCGCTTGGTGTGTTTCCTTCTGGACTAAATTTTTGATAAGTGAACAAGCTCACTAGGTGACAATGATAAAAGTTTAATCCAGCCCTAATGAAAGTACAAACACTACATGATAATACATAAATTTGGGTGGCTCTTTCTGTTACCTAGGATCCCATGCTACCCTTCTGGTAAATGATAGGCAGTCACAGTTTTCTCACCTCTTTGTAGGTTTCTCAATTTGAAAAAGATTTAGTTTAAGTGGGTTTTACGACAAAAGTGCAAAACGATTCAAAAAATTGCCATCAAAATTGCTTTTGAACAATCCTTTATCATAAGACCAGGCTTTATCTATCTTATGAGCACTGATAAAAGTAGCACTGTTTGAAGGAGGAGATAATCCTACATGCTCACCTCCTGTAAGGCATTACTTATATTAAGTGCTATTGTTTTTTGATGAATCCAAATGAAGGGATTACTGACTGTGTCCAGTGGAAGAGCTTAGGCTGATAGTGAATTTCAGGGGCATAAGACACTTTCCCAAGTTTTACAGCAGCCGTTATAAACACAACATTAACCCCAGTACTTGAATCGAGCTCGTTCTTCAAGTTTACTCTGCCTTAGTCCCTTAAGCCCAAGGTTATTGGAAATAGAAACAACAATTTCACAAGTATGCTCTTGGCTGCAAAATTGTGAATATTACTGTGCTGTTGAGAAACTATAGGGATTTATAAAATCTACCATAATTGCATGGTTGCTCTTTTAAATATTTTGATTATTGTAGAATGAACACAGCACTTGAATCTTTTAAAAAATTGATCATTGTGGATATTTCTTTTGATGTTTCTTCTAACTTTTTAATATTTCCACCTGTTCTTTAATGATTTATGTGTATATTTTTAATAAATTCAACAGTATTACATACCATGCCAATATATGCTATATTTAATGCTTTGTTGATTATACATAGTGAAAGACAGGCATTGCCATGAATCCAAATGCAAGAAAAAATAAAATGAAAATATAAAATTTAAAGAGACTTTTAAATGGCTTCCAAAGAATACAGACACACAAACTCACACACCCAACACAATTTTTATGTATTATTTTTACTGAATGTATAGTAAAATTTACCCATCTTTTTAGATTGGCTAAACCAATGGAAAGTGGATAGAAACTATCCAAATAAATCATATTAATATGTTATCTATATTTCAATCTGAGCTTCCTTACAGAAATTATTTAAATTAATTATGACACAATTTATTTTGGAAAATTAAGATTTTTCTTTGACCAAGTTATTAAAACCTCACCCTCATACCGTTTTAAAATAAATTTTAAAACTGATGTCATGAGAAATACCTAAGCAGTATTTTTATATCAATGCAAAGGTAAATGTATCATGATATCCATATAATTTTATGCTACAAATTAAATTGTCAGGAAAAATAAACACAACAGCATCATGATGGTTCTATGAGGACAAAACTAATACAGTTAGAACATGTAGACTTTTGAAGGATAGAAAAACTAATTTTAAAGATATAATTTAGATTACTTGCAGGAGGGAATATCACTCAGGGGAAGTTAAAATATTTTCTTTTTTTTTTTGTGGTACCAGGGATTGAACCCAGGGGCGTTCTACCTCCGCGCTATACCCCCGGCCCTATTTTTTATACTTTATTTTGAAACCGGGTCTCACGAAGTTGCAGAGGGCCTCACTAAGGAGAGAGAGAGAGAGAGAGAGAGAGAGAGCAAGAGCTGAGGCTGGCCACGAACCCGGATCCTCCGGTCTCCGCCTCCCAAAGTACTGGGATTACAAGCATGCGCCACCACACCTGGCTTAAAATATTTTCTTTATACCACTTCTTTGAGCTGGGCTTCTGATAGCAGCTGCACAGCTGGCATATTAAGATTGACCCATTAAGCAAGGGGCCAGGATCCTAGTGTCCTGGGCTCTTGACTAAGGAGCCACACTATCTAGGATGACAAACTGATACATTTACCCAGAATTCTTCTTCATAGAAGTCAACCAAGATGAATGAAAGTGGGGTTTAGGTTTTCTTCTTCTTTAAGTGAATTAAATTTTTCTTAAGTCATTGGGAATTAGTTTCTGCTGCTTATAAGAACCTTACTGATAGAATCCATTTCAATTTAGTAAAATAAATTTTAGCTAGCAGTGAATTTAACTTTATAGTCGGTAATATGAGATAATTGTTTCAGTTATAGATAATAGGCTTAAAGTCCCTCTCAGGAAAAGGTTTGAGAGCAATCATACTGGGTATTGCAGTGGGGACTATGGGATGGAAGATATTGATTATATTGGTTTATCTTTGAAGGGATTTCTTTTTTCATATATATGTAGATATATATATATGTGTATATATATACACATATATGAAAAGTACATATATATGTATACTTTTATTGGCGCATTATAATCTCACATCATAATGTAGTTCAGAGTGATAATGACATACACTCACACAGCACTTAGTGAGCATTCCCCCAGCTCCCTCTCCTATCCCACCCTTTCCCTATACGTGATATTGATATTGACATTGATAATTTCACATATGTACATAAAATTAATGGAACAGTTTCCTTCATTACTTCTCCCTCCCTCCTCCCTTCTTCTATAGACTCCCTTCATCACTTCATTGGAGTTTTTCCTCCATTATCTAAAGTCTATCATGTATATCAATTACTCCATAGCTTCTCCGTATGAGAGAAAACATATGACCCTTCACTCTCTGTCACTGGCTAATCTCACTTAACATAATGTTCTCCAGGCCCATCTATTTTCCTGCAAACACATAATTTTTTTCTCCCATAAGCGTGTGCATATATCATAGTTTTGTAATCCATTCATCTGTTGATGGACACCTAGGTTGGTGCCATAATTTGGCTATTGTGAATTGTGCTGCTAGAAACATGGATATGTATAATATATTACTATAATACTCTGATTTCAGTCCTTCTGGAAAGGTAGCTAAGAGTGATATAACTGGATCTTATGGGAGATAAGTTTCCAGGTTTCTGAGAAATCTCCACACTGATCTCCATAGTGCTTGTACTAATACGCAATCCCACCAACAGAGTCTAAGCGTTTCTACTTCCCCACATCCTTGCCAGCATTTATTGCTGTTTGTATTCATGATGACTGCCATTCTAATTGAGGTTAGATGGAATCTCAGTAGTTTTGATTTGCATCTTCCTCATTGCTAATGATGTTGAGAATTTTTTTCATATATTTTTTGACCGTTTGTATTTCTTCTTTTTGTGAAGTATCTTTTTTAGTTCAATTGCCCATTTCTTGAATGGGTTATTTTTTTACTGTTGTAAGAGTGGTTATCTTAGTCTTCTTCTTGATTTTAAAGCAAATTCTTATAATTTTTTCCCATTCAGTATGTTGTTGGCTTTGGGTTTATTGTATATTTCCTTTATGATGTTGAGGTAAGTTCCTTCTATTCTGATTTTCTGTAGTGTTTTTAACATGTATGGGTGTTGGATTTTGTCAAATGCTTTTTCAGCATCTATTAATGTAATCATGTGATTTCTTTTGTCCTTAGTTCTATTTATGTGGTGAATGACATGTATTGATTTGCATATGTTGAACCAGCCTTGCATTCCAGAAATGAAACCAACTTGGTCATGATGCACAATTTTCTTGATATTGTTTTGAATATGTATTGCTAGTATTTTGTTTAGAATTTTTGCATCTATGTTCGTCAAGGATATTGGTTTATAATTTTCTTTTTGGAGGCATCTTTATTCAGTTTTTCTATTAATGTGATACTAGCTTCATAGAAGGAGTTTGGGATAATTTCATCTCTTTCTATTCCAGAGAATAATTTGAGAAGCATTGGGTTTAGGTCTTCTATAAAGGTTTTGTAGAATTCAGCTAGGAATCCATCTGGATATAGACTTTTTTATGGAAGGCTTTTTACTGCTGTTTCTAGCTCTTTGCTTGCTATTAGTTGGTTTGTTTTCTATATTATCTTGGTTCAATTTAGGTAGGTTATAGGTGCATAGAAATTTGTTGACTCCTTCTATGTTTTCTAGTTTATTGGAGTGTAAATTTTCAAAATAGTTTGTATTGATCCTCCAGATCTCTTTGCTGTCTGCGGTGATATTTCCTTTTTCATCTTATTTTTGTAATGTGGGTCAATTTTCTCTTTCTTTTGGTTAGATTTGGTAAGAGTTTATCAGTCTTGTTTATCTTTTCAAAACACTAGTTTTCAGTTTAGTTGATCTTTTGTATTGTTTTGTTGTTGTTGTTCTTTATTTCATTGATTTCTGCTCTAATTTTAATTATTTCCTGCTTTCTACTGCCTTTGGGATTAGTCTATTCTTGTTTTTCCAAGGACCTTTCTTTACTGAATGGGGCAGCCAGTTGATATGAACAGTAGATTCAAAAGGAAACTTTATTAAGTAAATTTAGTAAATTTAAGGGGATAAATACCATAGTATTGGCCTGAGAAGGCATGACTGCAGAGAAGGAATGTTGGTGATAACCACATCATAAAGATTATCTACTTACAATTGTGCAAATTATCTTACCTCCACCATGAGAAGACAGCTTTCTGGAAATGTTCTATAAGAACTGATTCCACTTAACTGACTTTTACCAGTGCTTCTCTACTGTGGATTTATAGGAGAATTACTTGAAGAAATTAAAATGAAAAACCTAAACACAAAATAATAACAAAGAGAAACATTCAATTAAAAACAGCTTGCCATATGCCTATAATCCAAGTACTTGGGAGGCTGAGAAAGGAGGATTGCAGATTTTGACATGAGCCTCAGCAATTTAGAGAGACCTTGTTTCAAAACAAACAGTGGCTTGGGGTATAGATCAGAGGTTGAACAACCCTGGGCTCAAACTCCAGTAAGACACACATGCACGCACACATTCACACACAGATATAAAAAATAAATGAATACAGAACAATTAATTCAAAATCCCTGATGATGGAACAAGGCAGGCAATATTTCTTAAGTATATGAAGGGATGGAAGCAGCAAAGCCATTGTTATGAACTTCTGTCTGTGTGTGTATGTGGAGGGGGGTAATGGGGATTGAACCCAGGGGCACTCCAGTGAACTACACTCCAGTCCTGTTTTTTTTTTTTAATTTTGAAGCAGGGTCTCTCTAAGTTTCTGAGGCTGGCTTTAAACCTGAAATCCTCCTATCTCAGCCTCCCAAGTACTGGGATTACAGGTGTGTGCCACCATGCCCACATTGAACTTCTTTCTCTTTAATTATGTCTTAGTTTCTTACTAAGTGGCATAGGATGTTAGTTTGTAGACATACGGCATTATTTCATTTAAAACAACTGGTCTGACAACAGATCTTCTCAGTAATACTGAAATCCGGATCGCCAGTGCCAGGCTTCCTCCTCTTGGCATTTCCTAGATCCCAGTGCAGGAGAAAAGAAACCAGATAAGAGCAAGTTCTCCTCATGGAGCTGAGAAGACTGCATTTGGGGAGGCCATGAAAAATGTTTACAGATTTTAACAAAATATTTAGGAATACATTGAATAATATAAAAAAGTATGTCATGAAATGAAACTTCCACATAATATGTGAAAGGAAGCAAGGTTGGATTAGCATTTGAAAGTAAGAAAATATAACAATTTATCATATTAATAGAATGAAAGAAATAAGCATAGTAGAATCTCATTAAATATAGAAATAGTATGTTACAAAACTCAATATCCATTCATAATACATTGTTGTCTGTCATATGACTAGGAGTAAAAAAATTTTCCATTCTGATAATGGATATCATTGACAAACCTACTTTTAACTTTATAAGTGGTCATGTACAACTGACAGCTTTTCCTCTAAGAGTAGAAAGTCAGGGATGCCGACTCTGACCAGTACTATTTAACATTTTTCTGGTGGTCCTATCCAGTAGAAGAGAGTTTAATGCATGCATGTTGCAAAGGATGAAGTGAGATTAGCCAGTCACAGAAAGTGAAGGGTCATATGTTTTCTCTCATATGCAGAAGCTAGGGAGTAATCAGGATACAAGAGGAACTTCAGATAATGGAGGAGAAACTCCAGTGGAGTCAGCGAGGTGGTCTAGGGTAAAGGGGGAGGGAAAGGGAGGATCGATGAAGGAATCACTTTCATTGACATTATGTACATATGTAAGAATACTAATGTCAATCTCAATACCCTGTATAGGAGGGTCTCTTGGGGAGGAAAGCCCACCAAGTGCTGTGTGCATGTATGTCACTATCACTATAAACTACATTATGATGTGAGACTATAATGCACCATGAAAATATTTTTTTTTTTTACAGTACCAGGGGTTGAACCCAGGGGCATTCTACCTCCAAGCTACACCCCCAGCCCTATTTTTTATTTTTTATTTTGAAACAGGGTCTCACTAAGTTGCGGAGGGCCTCACTAAGTAGCTGAGGCTGGCCACAAACCCAGATCCTCTGGTCTCCGTCTCCCAAGTACTGGTATTACAAGCATGCGCCACCACGCCTGGCTGGATATTTTAAGAAAGCGTTTTATTATAAGCATGCTATCTCAAAATAAAGCAGATTTTAAAAGTAAATATGCAATAGCTAAAAACCAAATGATGCATAAATTCTCGCATAACACATTTAACATGTCTGGTGATAGAATCTCTGTATCAATGTCTTCACCCAGTCTTCCAGGCTCATTCTAATATGCTGAGAGTGTTGAAAAATATCAAAATTAATGGACACTAGAGACTAATTCTTCTAGACTTCTAGGGTTCCACTGAAGTCCAACTTCTAATAAGGGTTGCCATTGCTACTGCTATGTTTATTTTGTTTTGTTTTGTTCGGTGTGTGTTCATAAACTTAGCTCATCAAAAATAAAACTATCGCAACTCTCGAACGCTCTTGGTGACAATCTTAAAAGTACACATCTTCTTTAAATCACAAATAAAGGAAGGAAAAATGGCTTATATTATAAATATAAGGGGGTCCTTCTTTATCCTTTCCTAAACATGATTAAAAATAATAGCAATAAACTTTTTATAATAAAGTCTGACTAATTTAAATTGTGTTTAAGGAGTAAGCTGTACTGAAAAATATTTCATGCAAATAATAAATGGTGTTTCCCCTTTGATTAATGTATAGACTTATTTTAAAGTCTAAAAGAAAAAAAATTACATCAGGGTCCCAATGAGAATGTGTTAAACAATCATAAAATGCATATATTAGGAACATATTGAAACGACAGAGTAGACAAACCTGATTACTGACTGCCTCCTTCCATAAGATGAGAAGTTTCAAAGCTGAAGACCTTTCCCTCTTTCCTACCTTTTCTCTGCACTTTACTGTGTCATGGCTAAGGCTGTGGGCTGTGGAGCCAGTGTTCCAAGATTTTCATCTTATTTCCAGCAATTAAGAATCAAGTGGCCTAGTGCAATAAGTTCATATCTAGGGGCTTCATTAGTAATTTTTGATAAAAATAATTATAGGATTACATGAGGATCGATTGAGTTAGTACATGTAAAATTTCTAAAAATTTTAAATGTAAAATAAGTTTAAAATGACATTAATGCTATTATCATTCTTAGAATGTATCCCTTACTTATAATAATTGTACAGGTTGGAGGCAACAAATTTATAGCTTCTAAATCCACATATGGTAAGATAAAGGCAGAATTGTAGTGCTTCAAATATGATGACAGCGTATGGCCACTTAATAGTAATCTGAACAAAGGAGAAACACTATTGATTTAGATCTCTGAAAATACATTATTAAATGTTTGCAAAAATGAGGGAAGGAGTTGTGTTTTTATTAAAGACACTCACAAAGCTTCTGAAAAGAAACCTGGGATGGGTGTGGTGGTGCATGCTTGTGATCGTAGTACTTGGGAGGCTGAGACAGGAAGATCGCAGGCTTGAGTCCAGCCTTGCCCATTTACTGAGACCTTGTTTCAAAATAAAAAAGTAAAAAGGGCTGGGGGCTTAGCACAGAGGTATAATGTGCCTGGGTTCAATCTCCAGTACCAAATAAGTAAATAAACAAAATAATAAAAAATAAATAAAAATTAAAAATCCTGACCTCCATTACTGGGATGGTGTAGGTCAAGCTTGGCAAAAATGTCAGCAGCAGGCACCGTTCCCTCGGCCCATGGAAGAATCTCTACTAGTCATAAAACTGCCCTAATGTGCTTGAAGAGAATTGTTCCCATAAAGCTCTAGGATGTACTTTACACAGAGGTTTACATTTCTATAAGTTTGCTATAAATTGATAGAGATGATCAATTTTTATAAGTATTGACAAAAATCATTCTTGAAGTATATCTTTAAGGTAATGATCATTATGAAACATCTTGCATCCATAGGTACAAATATGCAAAACCACATCCAATGATATTTAAACTGAAAATGTAATTAAAACAAGAATATAAATAACAGTCAATGTGTATGGGGAATGTAAAGGATAAATAGGATCAAACTCTATATTTTCTGCTCAACTTTGTCATGAATCTAAAGCTGCTCCTAGAACATAGTCCATTAATTGAATAATTAATATAGTCAAGACATTAATTTTACATGTGATCAAATGTAAATCAGATGATTTTGAGCTATAATGAGAAAGTATAAAATAATAAACACTAAAATTCTATGAATGAAAGGACATAATCTCCATGAGGAAGGTACAGCTAGAAGTGGGGGAGAATTCCAGGTCATGGAACCTTTTCTCAGAGACGATCGACTTTTCTCTGAGGTGAAAGGGGATGCCAGGTCTATAGAGTTCAATATTAAAATCCAACCCAAGCAAGAGGTAGGGTCCCAGGCAGATGTTTACCTGTTAAAAAGTAAACTGGCAGAATAAAAACTTTAAAAGTTACTTGATCAGATAACAATTCATAAATTATTAAGTTCCACAGAGGAAGTGTTTTGGGAGGGAGCGCACTGAGGGAACCCAAGGGGGAGACTTTTATAGGACCCACAAGGAAGTACAGAAACTATCTGACTGCTTACAGTTCTACAGTTGCTTTATTTGATCGCTCCCATTTGAAAGTCCCTAGTTATATAATTATAAGTTTGTTGGCTGCTTCTGGTTGCTTAAGTGTAAGTTCTGTTTTTCCTTAATATGCACATAGAAGAAATAGCTCAAGATAAGTTTCCCTAATGTTAAACCAAGGAAGGTTATGGCCACTTAGGACTAGTACTGGCCACAACTGCTCAAGGATATTTCAGGCCTGGCCTCCATTTTAATTTACTCTAACATCTTTATTTGGAAAACTGAGAGTTAAGAGCGAAAACCCTTGATTTTAAAACATTTTTGTTTGGACTTAGCAGCTTGAAGCTTCAGACATCTAGCCAATGTTGGAATGGAGCAGACAGGGGGACATGTCTTGGGGACCCTTGCAGCTCACCTTCCTGTGCTCATGTCTGTCCCCCCTGCCCCAACAACAAAGACAGCAACTCTACCATGTAAACACAGTTGAGCAATCGGGTCTCAGCATTAGTTATAAAAACTAAGTCAAGGCCGGGCGTGGTGGCGCACTCTTGTAATGCCAATACTTGGGAGGTGGAGACCAGAGGATCCAGGTTCATGGCCAGCTATTCAGTGAGGCCCTCCGTAACTTCGTGAGACCCGGTTTCAAAATAAAAAGGATAAAAAATAGGACAGGGATGTAGTTCAGAGATAGAACACCCCTGAGTTCAATCCCCGGTACTGCAAAAATAAATAAATAAATAAATAAATAAATAAATAAATAAATATAAAAAAACTAAGTCAACAAAGATGTACTTTAATTTCCTTTTTGATTGTCTTAAAAATTATCCTGAACATTTATCTTGACTCAAATGAATAGTTGATTTTTTACACTTAAATGAATTTTAAAAAGGTAAGAAAAAAATTGTCCTGCTGTTCTTTAAATTTATTCTAATAAACAAAAATTTTCAATTTATAACCCAGCCCATATCTTTTACATACATGTGGCTATTATGTACAGATGGAGATAATCCATTTTAAAAGCAGATGTCATTACTTTGAGTATTTGCCAAATGAATTCAGAAAGAAAAATATAATGGGTTAGGTGGATTTATGGGACAAATAACCTACTCTTGGCAATAGGATGCTAAGAAAAAGCTGGTTTAGGAGTTAAGAAGCTCATAATGCCAGCTCAGAATTTATAGCTAACAATTTCATAGGCCAAAGCCACTATGCAGGCACCCTTATCCTGCAGTGCGAATAGGATTACCCTCCCAAGCATTCTCCTAATGTGGAATTAAACTGTCACGTTGGCTTGCTTGCTGCATGGTCTTCAGCATAAGATGAATGTAAGTCTGGGTAGAGTTCAATATCGCTCCATCTGTTAAGCACCTTTTTCTTCTAGAAATGCAAAACTGGAAATGCACACATGCAAAGCATTGCTGCTTACGTACTGAGCCATTGTGGGCTGATTCATTAACAAATATGACAACAGCAGCCTTGATTAATCTTTAATATAAATTCAAATTGGTCTACTTCTTAAAACTTCTGATAAAAGGATATAATTTGAATGATTTGTATTGATGTAACATTGAAGTAAGGACCACCATCAAAAAAAGCCATGTGTAAATTATAAAAAAAATGGAAAGTGAATTTGTCATCAATTTCAATTTCGAATAGCAATGAATTTATTTCCTTAGCTAAACTTGTTTTCTTTCATCAGTAGAATCTTTGGATTTTTCTATTTTTGTGTTCTGTCCATAACACAACTTTATTGATAAATTCATTACATTTTAACCATGACAACTGTGGGAAATTGCAAGGATAGACAGGATGTATTAGTTATTGAAATGAGAGTTGAGTGATAATTTATAATCTGAATCATACTGTGCACAGGAAAAAAGTAACTGTGGTTACCTAGTTTCACATTAGAGAAAATATTTAGAAGGAGCTACATTGTAATGTAGTGGGATCCTGTGTTAGTTATTTTGGCACTGCTATTGCAGAATAGCTGAAACAAGGTAGTTTATAAACAACAGATACTTCTCACAGTTCTACAGGGTGGGAAGTCCAAGATCAAGGTGCCTGCAGGTGTTGGAGTGTGGAAGGGCCCTGTCGCTGCTTCCAGGATGACCTTTTGAATGCTTAGTCCTCTGGAGGGAGAAACACTATTTCTCACATGGCTGAAGAACCAGAGAGAGTAAACACACAAGCCCTCACGTTGGTGGCATTAACATGAACATGAGGGTGGAGCCCAGGTAACTAAGCACCTGGTCTAAGGCTCCACCCCTCACTCTCTTGCTTTGAGGAAACAGATTCAAACCAGTATGGATCCCACATTTTAAAATTACATCTTTAGGAAGAAATTCATAATGACACCTTTTTCCTTAAATACTTAGCTAATGTCTTTAAATGTTTTTTTTTTATTCAGCAAAATCTTCACCATCATCTCACATATAGGATAATCATTTAGCTCTAATCCAATATAAGTGATTTTATAAATTTGTTTTAAGCTCTTTCAATTGAGGCATAAACATAGCACGTAGCTGGCTCTTCCTTTTCAAGAAAAATATTAAGCCAATGATGAGACTCGAGTCTCTTTTGTTACATGTTTTATATTATACTAACTTTCAAAAATGAAAGCTGGATTTCTTCCATTTCCCCATTTTTTTTCTTATTTTTAGGTGAAATATTGCAACGTAACAGGAAATCGTGAAATTGATACTTTCAATATGTGTCTATTCATATATGGTTAAAACAAATAGAAGGTAACAGTGTACATCTGGAGGAAACATTCTGAAGAGAATCTTCTCATGACAAAATTTTTAAATTTCAGATCACAGTAACAGACTCATGAACCAGTCAATATAACTCATATTACAGTGCACATAAGAATATTTTCTTCTGAGTATTGCAACAAGGTGATTTCCAGCACATAAGTTGAAGGGAAATGAGAATAAGTGATTTATAGACACTCAAATGTGTTTTTATTATTCATAAGTAATACAATATACTTCAGACATATAAAGTCAATGATTGGAGAAATCAACACCCCGTTGTTAAGTGGAAAGAGAGACACACTTGAGAACATCAAGCAATAAACTGTGTGTGTGCGTGTGTGGGTGTGTGTGTGTATGTGCGTGTATGTAACAATGAGTCTAGTTGTGATATACTCTATCTGCAGTATAACTTCCTTTAATAAAGCAGTAATGAATAATACGCTAACTTTACGCTCAAGACTGCTGCAATGTAGCATCTCGTTGACCAGGTTCATTCTATCATGTGTTTTCATGGTTGTCACAAGCTGTTGTTACTATAGCTGGCAAACACAGATATTCACGTTTTTCCTTCTTTTTTTGCATCTCATTTAAACTATGCTGTTTCTTTACAAATATTAGAATTACCTTGAAAAATAGCACAATACTTGTGATGTTATTTTGACCCTCAATGTTTTATAGTTTTAAAAGTAGTTCTATCTTATGGCAATATCATCTAAGAGTTCATTACCTTGTAGTACCAGTGTGGGTTCTGAAAAGCATTACCAGGCAACACAACCTTGGAAGTCAATTAGCAATGTTAAATTTCTATGAAGAAGGTCATGTTTTGAATTTATTTTAGATTAAATAAAAAAAGCATCATTAGAGAAAAATACATCATAACAGATGTATGTTCTATGATCGGAAATGTCTATATTCTAATACTGTTTTTCTCCATTACTTTTCCTATGAGAAAATATTCTTAAACTATTTTAGGCTTGATTTATACAAAGTTATTATAGTATCTCCCCAAATTCCTTTCCTAAAATAAAACATAACCCTTGTATACCTCGGTATGGTTTGAATCTTGTACAAATAGATAATACATATTTAGTTTTACAAATAGTCACAAAGAAAGTAATATACAATTGTCATAAAGGTCATACTGGAGATATATATATCTCCAGTAATACCACTTACAAAGATAGCCATTATAAATACCTTAGTATATTTCCTTTTAGTGTACATATATGGTTATACATGTTAGCACATATGTGCATATACACATATAATATTTTATAGACTGTATTCAAATATGTGCATACATTCTATCAATACATTGTGACAAGATACCCATGTCAAGGAGATATTTTGAAAACCACAATTTGGATAGCTGCATAATATGCCATCACCCCCACTCTTAACATAAATGACACTGTGACTAATATGGAACACTCCTGGAGTTTCTGAGGCACAATCTGAGGTCACCTTGATTTTGAACTTTCCAGCCTCGAGAACCATGAGAAATAAATTTCTATCATCTATAAGTGATCTGGTCTGCAGTAATTTGCTATAGCAACCCCAACAGACTAAGACAACTGTCAAAAGCACTTTCCCAGGCATTGAGAATGGAGGCACCTTGACGAATGTCCATGTGACCGCTGGTGGCCGGCTCTGTCTGAGAAGTGGACACAGCAAAGCAGGACCTATTTTCTTGGTTTGTCCCGGTGCTTGGATGCTGAGGCTTTTGTTTCATTTCTCTGTTTCAGTGTCATGTCACCTTGGCTCCAACACAATGGTTGACTTTTACCTTCGTGGGGCCCCATTAATAAAAACCTGATGAGATAAAAATTATATTCCATTGATGCTTTTAATTAGAACATTTTATATGAATAGAGGGAATTCCAATATGCTGCAATTTATATTAATTCTGTCATTACTTTACTCATATTTTTTGCCCATATTTTACCTCTTGACCTACCATACTTGATGAGCTGTCAGTACATGAACGATTAACCACAATCTCCTTTCAGTACATTCAAGTTAGGGATGATTCTAAAGCACACGTCACATTGAATTATCACCCAGCTTCATGCCTTCAATATATTCCCCTTAAAATTAAAATTAAATGTTAAAATTGTGACCCTATCTTATCACTTCATTTCATTCCAAGCTGTTCTTCTGTCGTCCTTGCCCCAACTTACTGATACACCTTCTTTCATTTGCATTTTGCCAATGCACATGTGGGCTGTTTCCAACCCTATCCTACTCATGGAGGTTACACTTCTTATTATGCTTGTGTGATTGACAAAGATTTTGATCCCTTCCAATTCATATATTAAGTCCCTAAACCCCAGTGTGATTATATTTGGGAAGAAGACATTCACTGAAGTAATGGTTCTATAAAACCATAAGAGTGGAACCCCAAACTAACAAAATTAGTATCATTTTAAGAAGAGACAGCAGAGAACTTGCTTGCTCTCTCTGTGAGCACAAAGGAAAGATGTTATGAAGATAAAGTAAGAAGGTTGCCATCGGTGAGCATGAAGAGAGACCTTAGCAGACACCAGATTGGTCGCAGCCTTGATCTTGGAAGTCTGCACTCCAGAACTATGGGAAATGAATTTCTGTTTTTTAAGATACTCACGGTATGGTATTTGGTTATGAAAGGCAAAGTTGACTAATACAGGCTGTGACTTAAGTACCAACTCCTCATGAGAGGAGCAATGTTTGTCTTTAAAAGTACACCAACCACCCTTCAAAACACACACACACACACACACACACACACACACACACACACACACACATTTCCTATTACCCTGTTTCTTTCAGGGCACTGATCACTTATTAAGTATCTAAAATAATTTTATGATTCATTTCTACATTTATTTTTGTCTTTTTTTAAAATTTAGACTGCATCTATGTTGCCAACTTCTCATACATAAATCATTCTTCCTTCATTCATAATTCTTTAAAACTGGACTTAAACAGTGCTCTGTAGATAGAGCTGTTTGGTAAATATTTCTTAGTGAATTATATAGCTAATATTTATTGAGTTACTATGAACCAGGTACAGTGAAAACATTTTATAAGCTTTCTCATTTTTATTTTTCCGAGTACTGTGTTGTGTAGGCATTGTTTTTTAGAGATGAGACAGCTATGGATCTAACCCAGGAATAAGATTTAGTATCAAATGAGCTGAGATTCAAAACTGGAATCTTGTCTCTGAATTGTTCACTGTCTGCCATAGCTGTATGCTATATCTCTTCCCAGTAATGAGTGAATTATATGAATACATGAATATCATCTTGTTGACTGTCACAGGACTTGAAAATGGAATGTTTTCTCACATTTACATTTTTAAATTATTAACATATTTATTTTTAAATATCAGCAGCCATATCCTACTCCATTTTCTCAAGTTTTAATCATTGACAGGCATTAAATTAAGATATAACAACACCATCTCTGGGAGAGAAAATTTACACTTATCTAAAAATCTAATATCTTTAGGTTTGTACACACATACAACTTTATAAAAACAATGTTTTCTTGGACATGGCACTTGTACTTTTATTTTATGTATAAAGTACCCTAATATTTAGGAATTAGAGAGCCACATCATAGAAAGACAGAAGTACATCCAGTGTTTATGTGTGCACCGGATCCCAAGTGTGCACCAGGGCTGTGGGTCCTTCTTAAGGAAGCAAAGACTCTGTGTCGTGCATGCAAGTTATGGTATCAATAGCATTGACTGTACAGATGCAATGTTTGATTATACATATATTTGATAAAAATGAGGAAACCCATTTGTTGTAAAGTATATGTTCCATTTTTATAGCCTAAGAACAGTACCATCAACTACTCCTCCTGCAGTCACTCACATCGATGATTCCTGTGATGTGTATAGAGATGCCTACCTGTGGTCTCTTTCACTTGACTTTAGTGTGAGCTCTGCCAGACATTCTGTGTCTTTGGTGTTGATATTTGTTATGGAATGCAAAAATCACTGCTTTTCACCTTGCCATATGCATCCTGAGGAGATTCCAATAAATACATAAATAAATAAATACATAAATACATAAATACATAAATAAATAGTTAAGCTAAACACTCAACGTGAGCTAAGATGAGGACCACCAGGAACCCAGCTGCTCCACAGTATGTGGTCAGAACCGGGTCCTTATATTGAAGGAGGCACCCGGCCAGGGTATGATCTCCGGACTGTAGGCTAAACATGTTCAAACTGGGGTTGCTTCTGTTCCTGCAACTGAGAGGCAGGGCGCTGAGCTCGGGGAGTCCTCTCCTGCGGGGCACATCACGGAGGCCGCGCATGTGGCTGCTCAGGGCCAGGTATGGCTGAAACCACTGCCACGGCTTCCGTGCAGCTTCCTGAGAAAGCAAGTTGTATTTCTCCTTAAACGGATGTTCCTTTTTTCTGGGAGAGCCATGTTTTCTCCAAAACCAACAGCATCACTGGTCCAATATAGCAGGAAATGGGGCAGAAGGCCACTGTCTACCTTGACCCTGGCGGGAACCCTGCACCTGCTCTCTGGAGCAATTCACTTTGTTAGATATATCAATGCTCCAGAACAGAGCTTACAGTGTGATGCTGTTGACCATCACCAAATTAACTCCTTCCCAAGAAAGCAGGCTTTCAGAGTGGAAAACATTCTCAAATCATCTTACTCTGTATTTGCTCTTTGGATAATGGAAGCCAATGTCAGGATGCCAGCCACCACCTGCAGATACACATGACCCGGTGTCTTAACATTTTCTGAAATTGCTACACACCATCTGCCCGGGCCTGGGAGGAGCTCTCCTGCCCTTCTTCAAATATGTCCCCAGAATAAAGACAGTTTCCAGTTGCAACAAACGCAGAGCTGTCGAAAGGTTCTTTCCATTTGCCATCCCCTTTGGAATTTGTCCAAACTGTGGTCTCTTATTTCCCCAAGCAAGTGTCTGTTAGTCAAAAGCATAGCTTTGAGCCCCTGTCCTGTGCAGTCTTCACCTCAGGCACATGACAGGGAAAGACCTGTATATAACAGGTCAAAAATCCACAGAACAGAATCCCAGCAAAGACAACAGCTGCGAGTTTCAACAGCAATGAATGCCTCCCATTCAACAGACGAAAATCCTGCCTCCCAAGACACCATCTGATCATTTCTCCTGCCCAAGAGTCAAACCCATGACGAATTCACCATGAAAAAACTGTAGAAACCCGGAGAGGGCTGAAGATGGTATCCAGGTCTTAGCTGTTCAAAAGCCATGCTTGCTTTGGGTGCTCAGCACAAAGTCAGGTAGAGGAAAAAAGCAAAGCTGGCCAGGGGGTTACACTAATCCTTTCACCTGTTCTAGGGCATTCCCTCAGATCTGGAGGGAGGAAGCTGGGACAGAGTAGCCCCACAGCTCCACAGAGCATCTCTCCAACTTCCTGTTTCTGCCACATTTGCATTTGAGCCAGATGACTATGATCCTCTGCTTTTTAAACTGTCTTCTTATATTTACTGGTATATATAAAAATGATATCTATGCTTCTATTTGAAATTATATGGTTTTTAGAAAGTATTGATCACTTTCTATTGTGAGTCTGAGATTTAGACATATAATATCAGTGGTCCCTTCCATTGTTTTCCGTCTTTACTTTTGCAATTAGTTTATGTCATAATATTTGGTTAAATAAATACTCAATATGAGTAGGGGTTATAAACCTAATTTTCAAAATTTGGGGAGACTATCTAGTGATGCAGGCTGGATTCCATCTAATTGACCTATTTAAACCTAGCACTCCTTTACCGAGCTGTACCTGTGGTACCAGAACCCACCATCCATCCTCAGGTTCCCCCATCGGTCCTCCGCCAAAATGGCTAGGGGTACTGTTTTCGATTGGTGTTGTGTGTGGATGTGGGTGGGAGAGGGTATTCTGGAATCTAAGTTCTCCTTTTATTGACTACACGTTTTCAATCTCATCTACATTTCTCTGGTGACACTTGTCTATCTGCCTTAGGGTTTCCGAGTGTGTTATCAACCTCTATCTGTGATGAGCACCTCTCTTCTCCATTATTACAGCGATGGATAACGATCACTGTATAACAACCGTATTCAAATTTTAGCATGTCAAGACAGGAAAGAGTTTCAGTGGGTGAAAAATCAGAAGCACAGGGCTGGGTGGTTTGATTGAGGGTCTCACGTGAGATTGATGTCTAGATGCATCTAGCGAAGCATCTTTTGGGCTGATGACTGTGATTCCAACATGGCTGGTTGACGCGATGGCTCCTGAGTGTGAACCCAAGGACCTCACTAGCCGTTCACGGGAACCTTCAGTTTCTTGACACATGTGCCTCTCCTTTGCTGTGATTCTTTAACTTAATTGTATTCTTGTTTGGGGAGATAAAAATGCAAGTATTGTAATGTTAAGCCCAAAATAGATAAAAACAAGATAAAACTATCCCATTAAAACAGTTTCTTTTCATTGTTCTTATTTCAATTACTGTAGTTTTGTATGTCATATAAATCATATTTTATGTCATATGATCATATGATTTTATGTTATATGTTATATGGTATATTTTATATGTCATATGATCATATCATTTTGTCATATATCATTTTATATGTCATATATGATTTTATATGATGTCATATATGATTTTATATGTCATATGTCATATGATATCATATTTTATAGGAGCATATCTAACAGATTTTTCTCATCATTTTTTACTTAAAATAAACTGTAGGGATTTTCTCTCTTATTCTTACAGTGAAACATTTTTCTCCAAAGAAAGAATCTCCATAATTCATTTGGAGCCATTGTTATCATTAAACTATTAGATTTCCCTACCTAGAAATAAAATCTTTCCATTGGTCGACTACTTTTAATACTAGAATTATTTATTTATATTTTCTGCTTTGTCCTTCTGCTTTTGACAAATTTTCCATAGTAAATAGGCATTGCTTTTAGAATCAGATAAAAATAAAATAAAAAATAAAGTTGTAAGGCTAGAGAGGAACCTCAGTGGTAGTACTTGCCTAGCTTGTGTGAGGCCCTTGGTTCCATCCCCAGCACCTCAAAAAAAAGCTATAAAGATTAAATGACGTGCTTGGATTCATTTCAGCAGATATGTATGAGAAGTGGTAAGGAAGGAAGGATAGATGAGTTCAAAAATAAGTAGATGGATACCAAAATTGTTTAAGAAGATAAGAATGGTAATATATGACTAACTCTTTCCCTGTGACCCTGAGACTGTTCTGCCTACCCGTGTACTACACAAGAAACGTTGTGAAGTTCAAATGAAGTAATGTACAAAAGCATTTATTCTTTTCCAATAATTCCTCCTCATCCCATAAAAATATTAACAGAACACTGCTTCCCAAAAGCATGGAAGAATTGAAAAGAAAACTTCTATCTCTCCTTCTACTTGTTCACTAATCACCTGTTTCCGGTGGGGGGGATGGGAGTCAGACTGGAGAGTTGGGGTAGTCTGACTAGTGTTGAAGCAGGGGACACCCTTGACATTCCTGAGTCTACTTGACCTCTTAGACTCTTAGACTCAACTTGGAGGTTCCCAGTCCTGGTTGCACATCAGAATCACTTGGGGGAGGTTTTTTTAAAAAATATCCATGCTCACATCCCATCTTCAGGCACTCACACTTAATTTTTCTTGAGGGAGGCCAGGGCAACAGAGTATTCAAAAGCACCCAGTTGATTTTACTGTGCAGTCATGGTGGACAAATGCTCATTGATTGGCATAGGCCCTCTGTTCTAGTCTTTTGAGGGAACATAAACCAGGTAGGCCCTACCTCTTATTTACCCATCCAATCCTGGATTAGAGTTTTATCATTTTGACAAATTAGTATTAATGATGACAATGCATCATGTCAAATACCTAGGCCTATCCATCTTCACACTAAAGAGTCTTGTAAGTTTTTCTTTTTAATCTATCATCTAAAGTTTACAAATCTGTTTTTTGCAAGCAGATATTTTGGTTAAACACATATCACTTTCAGAACTTTTCCAGTGGGAGAAAGCTTCTTGAAATCAAAATGCAGTCTAATATAGAGTGAAAAATGACTCATGTGTTTTTTAACACAGCCTTCAATAAACTTTAGTCAAAGCTAAGTGATGATTCTGTTTCTATGTTATTGACTATTAAGATTTATATGCATATACTCCTGGAAATTCCCTACAATATGATGAATTGCATTTTTATTAAGAAAAGAGTTTCTGAAAGAATTTTTTTCTCTAGTACCCAAGGCTTTAGTCAGAAAACATCAAAAAACCTTACACATAGGGTGGAAGCTGTAAAATTACATAGTAGGTTGTATAATGTAGTTAAGACCTAAGATTTGATGCAACAATAAATATCTAAAAAGGTAATTCATAGCAAGATTACTCATGGCATTCATGCTAGGTTAAGTCACCTGTGAAAAAGGCTTCAAAACTAGTAGAAGCATCTTAAGGATGAATAACATGATTACATTTGCACTTAGGATATTCGTTGTTTGAGCAATTTTTAGTTTGGTAGACATTGGTTGCAAGAAAGCTTTTGTAGTAATCTGGCCGATATTGATTACCAGGGTTATAGAATTAACAATGAATTTAGAGAGATAAGGATGAAATAAAACCTTAATAAAGAGGTAGAAACCAGTTTGTGAGTGATATAGCAAATGCATGTAAGGATTATATGAGTAAGATTCCAAACTGGCTCCAAGACTTCTTGTTTTAGAAATGAGGTGTTTGGATTCATTCCCAGCAGACTTATATGAGGAGCGATAAGTAAGGAAGGATGGATGAGGAATACAAAAATAACTAGATGGACACCAAAATTGTTTATCATGTAAAGTTTAATTTTAGCCTTCTCTTTGCCATATTGTGATATAAAAGCTAACTGGCATTGGTGTTTAAGTTTAAGCAATTTTCAGCATTAACTTGGCACAGCTTTTCCCATTGGCACTCTTTAGACCTGCCCTGCCTCCGTGCCAAAACTAACAAAATGTGCTGGCAGTCAAAGGATCTAGGTATCAAATTGTCAAAGGACTGTGTTCCACACTTCCTTTTCAAATAAATGAATTTTTCAAGCTAATTTTACTCCCATTTAATGATTTAAAGTGAATTTTTGGGAAAGATTTTTTATAATATAGTTATTATTTAAATCCAGCACTTCAACTATTTTTTCGGGTGATCTTAACCATTTCATGCACATCGGTCACCCTCTTTTCTCTTCACTACTCAATCCACTGAAAAATTAGACCTTTCAAAAGGAGCATATGTACCTGTAGAATCATTCCCCTGCAGGTATTAGCGATTGCTCAGGTGTGCCCTAGAAAATGGCACGGCATTCTCCTCCTGCTATTTTCAAGACTTTGTCCTGTCTTCTCTATTGGCATTTTTTTTCATGTTGTATCTGTTCGTGGGTCTCATTACATGTATTTGACTTCTTGTATTTTATTGAATTTCCTCAATGTGAAAGTCAGTGTTTTCCTGTAACTTTTTTGGTTTTCAACCATTATTTCTTTGATTTTTTTTTCTCTTTCTCTCTCTCCTGTCACTCCTGTTATGCATATATTGATACACAAAGTTAATATTTCCTTTCTCTGAGGCCTTGCTAATTTTTATTCATCTTTTGTCTCCATTCTCTGCTCTGTATAATCTTAGTCAATTGAGCTTTAAGTTTGCTAATTGTTGATTTACCAGTTTAAGTCTACTATTGAGTCCCTGTCGTATATATATATATATTTTTAAATTCCCATTATCAAATATTTCAACCTTTGAATTTCCATTTAATTATTTTAAAAAATAATTTCTATCTATTGATAATCTCTAATTGATTCAACATCATTAACATATTCTCTTTACTTCTTTAATTGTACTTCTCTAAATGGCTTTCAGTGGCTGCTTTGTAATCTTTTTTTGTTAAATATGACATCTAATAGCTCTCATAGGCAGTCTCTATACCTGATTTTATTTTTTTGCAGGATATGAGTCATATTTTTCAATTTCTTTGTGTGTCTCATAAATTTTTTTGAGAACTGAACATTTTATATATTTTACATACTCTTGGTACTGTGAGTACTATCCTCTCTCCTGGGCTTCCAATTGCAATTTGTCTATTTGGTTAATGACCAACTGGCCTATTTCAGTGAAGCCTTTCTCAGTCTCCTTGACCCTAGACTCTGTGTTCTGATTTTACCATTCAAAGAGGTACAACTTCCAGTATGGCCAGTGTCACCATGGCATGATCAGGTAGTCATAGGACTCTCCTATTCTTCCCCTCACTACATCCATCTAACCTCCACTATGGCCTTGTTGGACATATCTTATTCTTTCCAGCAAGCCCCTGGGGCATAAATTACTCTACAAACTATTTCCCCCACATTGTGTCTCCTTTAAAGGAATAGTCTCCAACAGGAGTGTATGATCTCAGGCCCTGGAGGTCCCCCCAGCTGTCTCATGCTCCAGTTCCCCATGCAAAGGAGCCTGCCTGCAGTATAGGTTATATCTTGATTAACTCCATCCATCTTCTCCCAGTTGCCTCCCTAAAACCTCCACTGTTCTTAAAAACCCCCTTAGGTTTAAACTTCTCCAAATTATGTTGTAAGAGTCAATTTCTTGGGGAAGAGATTATAAGCTCTCAGTTTTATCTCCTGCCTCTACTCCAGGGTTAAAGTGTCTGAGCCAGAATTCAGGGGTTGGGGATGCAACAATGGCAAGAAGCTTCTTTGTAAGTGACACCCCTGCTTTAGGAGCTGAGCCTTCAGTGCAGGAGCAGGCAAAATCATGTGTCTTCTCAGATTGCCTCTCCTTGGATAGATCCACCACCTCACAAGCTAGACTGAGGGATGTGGAAACTCTGTATTTGCAACACTCTAAACTCAGAGTAGAGCAAGTTATTTCATGAGTGGGATTGTGTAAAGAAGAGACTCCCCATCTCTAGCCTACCCTTCCCCATGATTGAGCCTGATATCCTTTCCTCCTGGGAAGAGAACCCTCTGGCTGGGAGCTGGAAGAAAAGGGAGTTTTTCTTTGCTGAACTTGAGCAACAAGGGCAGAGCCATCTTGGTTCAATTATCACAGATCTTTTATTTTCTTTCTGAAATTTTTAGACTTTCTATTTGTGAAATAGATGTTTCCTCCTTTGCTGCTTGCCCTTAGGGATATTTCTAAAGGTTTTAAATAGTTACTTTAAAAAAAAATAATGTCTGCCAGCTTCACTGGGAAGCAGGTCAGTAGGGCTTTTATGTTTATTTTTGAAAATTGCTTTTGGCAATGTAGAAATATAGGTTAATAGTTTTTTGTCACTTTAAAAATCACATTCCATTATCTTTTTTCCTTATGTGTGCTCTAATGAAAAGTCTGCTGTCATTCTTCTTTATTCCTCTGTAAGTGATGTTTTTCTTTATTTTTGCTTGAAAATTTTTCTTTATCACAAGTACTTATCTTAATATTTCCTGTTAGTGCTATCTTTCTATTTTTCCGCTTGAAATTTCTTTACCTTCAGGGGTCTGTAAGTATGCAGTTCTCATTAAATTTGGGGAAAAAAAGCAATTATTTAAGCTTTTTCCTTCTTTCCCCAACTTCTGGGACTATAGTTGTGCAAATGGTTCTATTTCTTGATATTGACTTAATATAATATTCTCTTCGATTTTTAAGTATTATTTTCTCTTTTTACCTTCACTGATCTTACTTTGTAGGGTATCCAATTTGTTCTTATTTAGATCTGGTATATTCGTTATTTCATTTTACAATATAAAAATAATTTCTACAAGTTTGATTGAGTCATTTTTGTATAGCTCTTTCTTTATAAACCAGTTTGCTTTCCTATATATAATTAAGCATATGCAATAAATTACTATAACATTTTCATAGTCCTGTGCTAATTCTGTATTCTTAGTCATGTTTTATTTTTTGCTACTATTTATTGATTTTTTCCTGTTATTAGTTCTATTTACTTGCCTCTTTGCACACTTGTTAGTTTTTGATGATGGATTTCAATTTTCTGCTCCTTTTAGATCCAGTATTTTTCTTACATAATAAGTGTTACAAAATATATATTACAGTGGAGCTATCCCACCATTAAAAGCATTTAGGCTTATCTGACTAGCAAACAGTTAAATAGCATACTCTCACACTTGGTTTATTCTTATTAGAGCATGTCCATTTCAGTTTTTCTCCCTAATCCTAGGTTATGGTGTTTATTCTATGACACAGCTTTTCCTCCCAAGGTTTGGCATGCCCACAGGCTCCGCTGTATGTACAAGGAGTTCAGGAAGGTCTCTGTCGTCTGGCCAGGCTAGACCTCCAGTGTCTTTCAGCACTTCCCAGTGCACATCGCTCAGTTCTTAGCCTTCCTGCACCACTGACTTCCTGTGAACCTTCACGGAGTCTCCACATGACCAAATTATCTCTCAATTATCAAAACACAAGGAACCTGTTGCAGATTTTTGAGGCCTCCCTCTCCATACGGTCTCATCTCCAATATCTACCCAATGCATTTCAACCACTTCACTCCAATATTCTTCAACTCAGCAGGACTGTCATATTTGACCGGACTCCACCTTTCTGCAATGTGGTAGAGGTTTCTCCAGCCACAAAGCCTGAGGGAAGGTGGTAATCACTGCATTTATTCTCCTTTTCTCAAAGTTATAACCACTCACTGCCTGCAGTCTGAAGCTTGCAAACACTTGCCTGATGGCTTTTATACAATTTAATAATCGTTTCAAGTGAGAAGGCTGTTTTGTTCTAGTTAACGCATAATGGATATAAGAGAAATTCTGAATTCTTCAATTTTAAATAAAAATATCTTTATTACTATTAAAATAAACAGATATAAATGAAAGCTTCATCACATTTTTGAAAAATAATTATTTTAGCAACTACTGGAAGCATTATTTATTTGTGTAAAAATAACATTGAGCAAATATTTTTCACAAATTACATTAATACCTCTGGACAGAGAGTATATGATTGAATCTAGATTTAATTTTACAAAGCCAGCATTTATATAGGGCTTCAGCTGTTACTAAATGTCACGAATATTTAAATTAAATACATTTGTTAAATACACAGATTATATTGCTAACAACAAAATTAATCCAATGATGATCTTCCCCAACACATTGCAATTTTTGATGCATTTTAATTATCTGAAACTGAATGAATCAAATTGTGTATACCTCCATATTTTCTATAACTATATTTTCAATGTGAAAGGTAAAATATTTGTGATTTTGGGGCATAAAATAATTTTATGTCATCTTGGCTATTTGTTGCGCATTTCTTTTATTTTAATCCACAGTGAGTCAAGTTGCATTACTCCATTTATACAATAGTAATGTAAAAACCATTATTATAGGTTGAGAAATGCACAGAAAATTCTTTTCTGTGTCATGAATAGAAATAACAGTGTTATGAGTAACTATGACTCGTAGACGAATTTAAAGTCTGCTAACAGGATGCTTTTTTAAAAAATATAATTTGAGGGCAGGCACTGCATTTCTCAGTATGTTCCCCAAACTAAGTGGCAGTCTGATAAGAGTAGCATTAAAGCAAAGGTCAAGTGATGATGACAAGATTCCTTCCATTTCATTTGCTACCATCGGATATAAGCCGAGGTTTACGCCATGTCACCAACCACCCATCAATCAACCATGCAGCATCAAATAAAGAGATAAAATGGCCAAGTAAATATATTATTTAAAAACACAGGGATAAAGCCGGGCATGGTGGCGCATGCCTGTAATCCCAGTACTTGGAGGCTGAGATGGGAGAATCGCAGGTTCGCAGCCAGCCTCAGCTACTTAGTGAGGCCCTCCGCAACTTAGTGAGACCCTGTTTCAAAATAAAGAATAAAAAACATGGCTGGGGATGTAGATCAGAGGTAGAATGCCTCTGGGTTCAATCCCCAGTACTGCAGGAAACACACACACACACACACACACACCACACACACACACACACACACACACACACACACACACAGGGATAAAAGAAGAAAATCTTCTACCAGACTGAGAAGAGATGACCTAAATCCTCTTTTATTTGAAGCAAATTTATTTAAGGGCACAAAGCATTGCCATTTTTTTTTCCTTGCACAATGCATGAACTATTTTAATCCCCAGAGTAATTTTGTGAAAATACTATAGTATCAATTAATTTCATTTTCTAAGAAGATCTGAGAGTGTTCTTTGATCTTTGCCTCGTTCTTATTGATAGGTCTACAGGAATTATTGGTTTTATGGAATTTCATGCAGTTGTACTCCAAGCACATTATTGTTATCAAAATATCTTTGTTATCAATTTAGATCAGATAAGGGAATGATAATAACAATGATTTAAAAGTTAGTTAATGTTTTTGAAACTATATTCTATACCTCAGTGCAAGGAATATAAGCTTAAAATCTCTAAAGGTTAGGTATGTAGTAATCTACAGAGTACCTCCTTAATTTCTATAATTTCTTGGGTTTCTTCAGTACAATTCAGAACATTAGTATGAAATTATTTAGAAATAAATGAATGGCTCTTTTTTAATGTCTGTAAGTGACTACAGATAAACTTATCAGAAGTTTTAATTCTAGCACAAACTCAAGAAAATTGAGGTTATCATAAGGAACATGAAAGTATTAACAGAAGATAAAGTTGTGGAGAGGCTGAGCCAGACCCTGGGGATGTTATATCAGACCATACCCAGCAAGTGATAGGCTAACATTTAGGGAGGAAGAATTGCCAGTTAATATCAGAAATGCAGTGTGATTTTGCATGCAAATAACCTGTAGTTTGATACATGTTTATGTTTAAATAGAAAAACTACAAAGTTTTATTGCATAGTATTTTTACATTTTTCATAAATCCCCTTTATTAATTGTATAATGTTTTATATTAATATTTATCCATTTAGTGTATCTGTAAAGATAGACATATGACAGTTGCAATCTAGTACCTGCTGGCCAAAGGAGGCAGCACAGGGGAGTGTTATATCTTGTTATGTCTTTAGGCTGCTCCCTTCTACAGCTAGATCATGAAGGAAGACCAGGATAGATCTCTAAAACCTGTAGATACTAATTTACCTTATACTCTCATAAAGTACACAACATAGTACCTTATAAGACCCATAAATATATTCCTAATTAGAGCAAAATGATTAAGAAAGAGAAAAGATGAGGCGGAGATGTAGCTAAGTGGTAGAGCATTTACTTAGCATATGCAGGCCCTGGGGACCTGGGGTCAATTGTATTGGAAAGAAGGAGGAGGAGGAGGAGGAGGAGGAGGAGGAGGAGGAGGAGAAGGAGAAGGAGAAGGAGAAGGAGAAGGAGAAGGAGAAGGAGAAGGAGAAGGAGAAGGAGAAGGAGAAGGAGAAGGAGAAGGAGAAGGAGAAGGAGAGGTGGGGTGGTAGAGAGAAATACAATGCTTTAAAACAATTTTAACAAGGAATCAGTTGGCCTGCTTTGCTCTCTTTAGTTGCATTTGAAAGGTAGGGGGCAGTGGCACAAAAGAATGGAATTATGCAGCCATATACTCCATTATATTCTTTTAGTTTCTCAAACCCTTCTCTTTTTTTGTGACCTTTTCCCCACCACATTCATTCTAAGGAAAAAAATGTGTTCTCATTGCAACCAAATAATATGGCTATTTATGAATATTAACAAAGAAGTGAGATTATTTCTATAATCAAACATTTCTGTTCTGGTTATTACACAGAAAGATAATAACAAAAGGTTTACCTTTAGACAAAAAATGGAGAAAAATTATTTTTATCTTGATGTTATTTTGGGTGAGCAATATTAAACTTAGGTGTCTTTGGTTTCAATTAGGAAACATATCAGAAAGAACAAACTTCATTTCAGAAGTCTGTTTGCCAGTCAAAAAGAATTCAAAATAAGAGAGTTAAACTAGCAATTATAAATCTTTGTCAAAATACATATGGCAAGATTTCAAAAAAAAATAAATCTTTGTCAAAATGCACTCAGTTCCTAAAGTCTTTTTTTCCATTTTATCACAAATGCTGATCAAAATCACTGTAAAGAAGCCCTTTAAAAGGCATGCCTTAATAAAAATCATTTAATATTTTATATATTTATTAAAATAAAGAGATGAGAAATAAAAAGCCAACCAAAGACTAAGGAAATAAAAATATTTTAATAAGTATTTACAATTTTATCACATAAATTAAAATAGTTTGTTAATGGCTATGGTATTTCTCTTGTTACACATTATTCATACAGCTCAGATAACTTTAAAGAGGAATATTTAGCTGGGCATGGTGGCACACGCTTGTAATCCCAGTACTTGGGAGGCTGAGACAGGAGGATCACAGGTTCAAGGACAGCCTTGACAACGTAGCGAGACTCTCAGCAACCTAGTGAGACCCTATTTCAAACTAAAAAATAAAATAGGACTGGGGTGTGGCTCAGAGGTAGAACTCCCCTGAGTTCAATCCCCAGTATCACACACACACAAGTAAAAATAAAAAAAATAAAGAGGAATATTTGATAACATCCACTTGATAAATATCTATGGAATAATGCTTTATACTAATCATTGTCTTAGCTACTTGAACTAAAAAAAAACACAGTATGTGCTACATTGTTGTAAAAGGAAGAAAATAGCAAGCAGGTAGATAGTATTTTGAAGTAGGATATGAAAATATACATTTTAAAATCAGACTTTACATCTACATTTGTTCTGAGATCTATAATATCAAATTATCATACTACTCTGGAGCAGTCATAATTAACTTTAAGTCAAAGTTTCTATTCTAAGGAAAACACTGTTTTTCCTACATGAGGAATGCTTATAGTACATGCCATATTTTAAACTTTCCAAAAATATTGGCGTGTCTCTGCTAGATCTCCGGCCTTTTGAGTCCTAGAGCCATTTAATCATCATGACCAGGAAATGCTGAAGGAACCTGGATATGGATATTCATTTTGTGTTCAGAGGTGTAACAGACTGTGATGTCTAAAATCAGAAGAATAAACTGTGTGTGCGCGCGTGTGTGTGTGTGTGTGTGTGTGTGCGCGCGCACGCGTGTGCATGCAAACAAAACTACAGGTGGCTTATTGGCATATTTTCCTCATCATATGGCTAATTTACCCAGGCCTTTTTTCTAAAACATTTAAAGTCACAATATACCATATGATCATGCACATCATAAACACCACAACAAAAATCGTATGCTTCTGAAATGCAAACATTTTCTGTGTGCATTCATTTTGTTCTTCAAATTGTAGATAAAAATGGAATTTTTGATAGAATTAGCATTTGCAAGGGTTTTTTGTTTGTTTTTTTTTTTTAATCATATTTCTTTCCTTCCCCCGGATGCTGGCTAGTGGTTAATTCCTCTCCTTTATAAGATACTCAGATCTATTTCAGGGCAAGGTAGAGTGATTTTAGAGAGTTGGAGAGCTTTTCATTTCCCCTTCCCCTACACTGTCGTCTGAAGGAGCCAGCCAGGCCTGTATATGGATGTGAAATTGTCTAGCTTGTTGATCCACTTTTTTTTATCTTCCTTACTATTTTACAAAAAAAATTTCAGACTGAGCAATATCAATTTCTCATGATTTAAATGAAGAGCATACAATGTTTTAGTTTAATTTTATTTTTGTGATGAGAGATTTTTTCTTTGATTTCTGGTGTTCAAGCCATTTAAACCATTATTAGTGTGATTAATTTGTTCATAGATAGTTTGCGTGAATATAACAAAATGATTCATGTCATAACACTTAGGACAAATGAATAAATATACTGTGAATGCAATGTTATGTAAGTTGGTTTGCATAACATATTATTATCAATATAGATTATAGCATTTTGCCCTTATCAGTCATGAATAGCCAGCAAGTCACAGGCCTGGTGTCTATGATTTTACAATGGTGTTTCATGTAATAAAATTCTCCTTACCAACCACTGTTAGGATTTATAACAGAAAAAAAATGCCCATGTATCATTAACATCTCTTCTGACATCACCTGTCACTGAGTTGTAATCTTTTTTTTTTTTGCGGTGCCGGGGATTGAACCCAGGGGCGTTCTAACTCCACGCTACACCCCCGGCCCTATTTTTTTATACTTTATTTTGAAACTGGGTCTCACGAAGTTGCGGAGGGCCTCACTAGGTAGAGAGAGAGAGAGAGAGAGAGAGAGAGAGATAGGGAGAGAGAGAGAGAGAGAAAGAGAGAGAGAGAGAGAGCTGAGGCTGGCCATGAACCCGGATCCTCCGGTCTCCGCCTCCCAAAGTACTGGGATTACAAGCGTGCACCACCACGCCCGGCTCCTGAGTTGTAATCTTAATGAGATGGTTTATAGTCACAAAACCACAAAGCATCAATGCTATGTGATTAGCTACAAATATAAGCTGTCAATCCTCAAATAACACTCTAGTTGTACAAAAGTATGCACACAAAATGTCCAAAGTTTATTATCTCTCGCCAAGTAGCACAATAATAAACTTGTCAAGGTCAAGGCTGTTCCAGAAGCTTAAAAATAAATCTTGCATTTTATTTTTCTGTATCTAAATTTGATATTATTACAATTCCAATATCAGTATTCACTGGTTTGATTTCAGGCACTTTATTATATAATTACAAAGAAGAGAAGAACAGGAAGAACAGGAAACAGAATAAGAAGAAAAAATACAACAGGTGTCTAAAAGCATACTGTGCTATTAATATTCTCATTTACTTTTACTTACAAAGATCATCAATATCTAACAAAGATGTAGGAAGACATCAAAATACACATGCATAATGCATTGCATGCCCTACAAAGAATTCAGGAATTAAACTCTGTGCTTATCAGACCTTAAAAGTAGCTCTTTCCTTCTCTCAAATCCTTCAAAGGACTTCCCAGGTTTTATTAAAAAGAACAAAATCAATTTTCGGTGTGAGTTATTATTATTTGCCAGGGACTATTTTAGGTGATGGATATAGAAAGAAACCAGGTCTGGACCTCCATAAGCTTGTATTCTAGTGGGATAAATGGCAAGAAACAAACTAATACAGCTATAAACACACTAATTAAAAATATTGCTTATAGCTATAAAAAAGGACTATAGGGAAAATAAATAAGAGAATATGAATAAGTAAAATGAGAAGAAAGGGTGCGGTTGCAGTTTTATTTAAGATCAGAGCCAGGCATGGTGGCTCATACTTATAATCTCAGTACTTGGGAGGCTCAGACAGGAGGATCGCAGGTTTGCGGCCAGCCTCAGCTACTTAGTGAGGCCCTCCGCAACTTAGTGAGACCCTGTTTCAAAATAAAGAATAAAAAATAGGACTGGGGTGTAGCTCAGAGGTAGAATGCTCCTGGGTTCCATCCCCAGTATTGCAAAAAAAAAAAAAAAGAGACGATCAGGAATCTTTTGTACTTTCACTGCAATGACGACATACATACCAAGTCCTAAAGAAGAGGAGCAAAGCATCCTTGGAACATTTGAAGCCAGCAGAGCGTTAGTAAATGCCAAACTGGGGTCAGGCCTGAAATGTGCTCTGCAGCAGGAGGGAAATGAACAGCAGAGGGTGTAGCTGGAGAGGGCTGCTGGAAGGCAGGGGTGGGGAACTCTGAGTAGGGCCTACTGCCTCCTGTAACAGCTTTGGTTTATGCTTAATGAGATACACTGAAGAATTACCAGAGAAATTCTACCACTGTTTAAAATGGTCATAGTACTTGGCATTGACTAGTCACCCAATTTGGGTTTTTTTTTTCTTTTCTTTTCTTTTTTTTATGGTACTGGGGATTGAACCCATATTCTGCTTCTGAGCTTCACACCCGGCCTTTATTTTTATTTATTTATTTATTTTTTTTAGACAGTGTCTCACTGAGTTGCTGAGGGCCTCTCAAAGTTGCTGAGGCTGGCCTTGAACCTGGGATTACAGGCATGCACCACCATGCCCTGCTTTAGTCACCCAATTTCATGTTATTATATATTCAGAGTGTCTGTCAGTGGTCAGGAAAGATGACACCCACTTATCATTGGTCTTTTGACAGTTTTATTTACTCTTACAAGAAAGAGCAAGAGAGAGAAAGAGAGAGAACTGCTTAGATTAAAATATAAGAAAAATAAAATATAAGCAGTTGTCTGTAGTCTTTAAATCAGATTTGACATTTGCATGAAAATAAATTTCTTCCATGCCAGTTTTCTATCCAAGATGAGTTGATTTCTGACACTGCGTGTGTTTGAGCATGGACACACATGACTCCTCCCTTCATTCTGGACTCTTTTTTTTTCCATTTGTAAAGTTAGACAGGTGAAGTGGAGGGTTGCTGCATTTCTCTTTATGCTTTCAAATGTTCAGATTTAGAAATGAGAACGTTATTGTGAATAGACCACAGATGTCACAGAATCTATTTGAAAGGGCAGGCCAGATTGCTAATCTGTAAAATGAATACCTAAATATTACATACCCATGCAGGAATACAGTGCAAAATTAAAAGCAACATATAAAGGCCACAGAAAAACTTTTTAATCCTTTTTTTTTATCATGTAAGAGAATTCTTTTAGGTACTTTAAATTTGAGGCCCTGTCTTCCAAGCAACCAAAGAGCTATGCTGCCACCTACTGGCCAAGTGTTTTACATCCACATGATGTTGCAATCCTTCTGTTAAAAAAAGAGTAATAAATAATTTATAGACTTTGTTTTCAAAAATAAGTATAATGAAATACTTCTGAATTCATTTAAATAACTAATTGGTGAAATTCCATTTATATTTTCATATTATTATAAACAAAAAAAAGCTTCAACTCTGTTGTATATCCGGTGAACTTGTCAGTTGACAATGGCGGTTCTAGGAGGAAAACATCACTGATATTTGATCAGTTTTCCAGCATTCTTTTGCAGTAACAGAAAGCAAGGACGTTTTTGGATTTCCAGAACAAATGCATTTGGTTGTAGATGTTAAAATATCAACTACTTTTTAAAACTAGAGAATTCCAAAATAAGCCTTGCTTAATGACTAGCTGTATTAAAAAGCGAATCATGTGAGCCCTAATAATACACTGGCTTTTATAAGCATGACTGGTCCTAAAATAGTCATGGCACTTAAAGCCCTTCCATTTAGAAACATTAGCACCTAAGCATCTCACAGAGCTACTGAGAAAGCCATTTGTTCCTCTATAACTCTTTCTTTTTGTTAGAAAAGTGGTAGTAGTGTGGGCAGTTTTTCAAGTGGCCCCCATATGTACAGTCTAGCAGCAATAGATGCACATCGATAGATTTGCGCAGTACACCTCCTGACCTCTGATTGTGTTTCAGTCCTCTGATATGACTCTTATCCTAGTGAGAGTTGTGACAGCCAACACTAATGCTTCTTTCTTTAATGAATAGAAACTTTTAATTTTACAAGATGGCAGAAAACATAAAAAATCGATAAGAATATAGTATATCAGATATTGAGAATATTGAAACCAGTATATTAGCACATATTGCTTCCCCCACCCCAGGAAAGATCTTTTTTGGGGGGGATACTGGGGATTGAACCTAGGGACATTCTACCTTCTAGCTATACCCCCAGCCCTATTTTTTATTCTTTATTTTGAAATGGTCTCACTAAGTTATGGAGGGCCTCACTAAGTAGCTGAGGCTGGCAGCGAACCTGCAATCCTCCTGTCTCAGACTCCCGAGTACTGGGATTACAAGCTTGCGCCACAATGCCTGGTTCAAGAAAAATCTTGATGTGGGTGACTCCGGACTCATTTGAAAAGCAAATTATAGCAACTGGAGAAGGAAAGGGGGTAACAAATAATTTTCGTGGTTGCTCTTTGACAAAGCCACCGAGACAGCTGAGCTCTCTGAACAACCCAGCTTCAATGTCCCCACTCTGAATCCTTCATCCAGTAGATTGCCTCTTCAGACAGACCATTTTGAACACTTGCTTAACATTTAATTTGCCTTTCACATAGCAAACTCCCATATTTTCCCCAAATAGGTTTTGTGCTCACAACCTTAAGAATCATGTCCGTTCTTGTTTTTTGTTCTTGTATACACGTATATTTCCATTTCCCTTAGTCAGTGCCTCTCTCATCTTTCATCTCTTTTCCTCATTAGCTCTCACTTCTGCACTCTCTCCATTCTTTTTCTGCATGTGTTCATATTCAAAGACATTGAAAAATCGAATCTACTGAGGCAAGTACAATTACCTGTCTTTTTTGCTTTTATACTTAATGACGTTGGTTTAAACCCTTGCTCTACTTAGACTAAATTAAACGCACTTTTAAACTTAGAACTACAGATAATTCATGATTGATAATTTGAAGGCCAGAGGAAATTTGAATATCACCCTTTAGTATACATATCTTTTTTGTTTTTGCCTGTATCTGAGTTTTCCCTAAAATGCAGTAGAAATATTTCTTTTCATAATAATCCTTCTTGGTTTTGATTCAGAAAACATAGTTAATCCAATATCATGTTGTTTAATTTTATAGTAAGTGGAAATGGAATGTCTTCAACATTGTTATGGCTCTAAAAGATCATATTTTAGAATGCCCATGCTAATCACTGAAATTATTCTTATCTGATACATGGAATTTTCATTATAGTACAGTCTCCACAAATACTTTCTTGAAATAATATTAATTTCATGTACCTTACATCAACTTTTCTTTATAATTAACTACAAATATTATGGAAATAACATTTTGAAATAAAATACTTCATGTATTTCCAGTTCATTTCTCAGGATAGATGTTGAGAAAGAGGGTCACTGGGTTAACAGGTATTGTGATTTTTTTTTTCCATTGCTAGGGATCAAACCCAGGGCCTTCTAAATCTACATCTCCCCGGCCCTAGAGTCATGATTTTAAGATTCTTGACATTTCTCCAAAATTTAGGTTAAGTCATTATGAACCAAGCTCATGCTCCTGAAATCTGTCATTGATAGAGAAAGGCCTTGAGAGAGGCCAATTAGCCACTTTAGCCAGAGTAAAAGGTTCAGCTTAGAACATCTATCAGAGAAGCTGTGGGAACCAAGGGACTGTTTTCCATTGGAGGCTCGCATCAACCCATCAGCAGACCTACAACGAAGGAGGAAAGGCTGTCAGTCCTTCTTGTTTGGGGAAGGGAAGAGATAGCCCTAGAAATAAAACAAATGTATATAAGGCAAAGCACATTGAGTAAGAATAAAAATATCAGGAAATTTGTTTGGACTATAATCCCATAAACAGAATGAGGATTTAAACTTAATGGGAAAGAAAATAAAACTCTTATATTTTGTGGATTCCATAACCTGGGAATAATGAAATCTAAAGTCTCATTGGATTTAATACATTTCCTAAGCAGGTTGCAATTCAAATATTAATGCTTTTGCTTTACACTTGATCTTAGCCAAAAGGTCGAGAAGTGACATACATTTGCTTTAGACTTTAAAAATATTTTAGTTAATGGCCACAAATGACTGTAAATATCTATTATATACATACCATACTGGGAGACACTAATTAATGAAGATCAAAATATAAAATAATTGCATGCATCGAGGTTTCTTTTCATTAGTTCTGTGGTAATTACTCAGTTAAGGACTTTGCACTTTGACGACTATCAGAAAAAAGAAGTACATGAAGATGTAAACAGATATCTTGATGTTGAACCCATCATATGTGTGTACACACTAAATTTAATATTGAGTAATATTAGCAAGGTAGAATAAGGAGAAATGAAACGCAGCCAATGTTCTAAACATTATAAATATTGTAATCATCATTTGCTGTGAATTCAATAGATTTAGTCATTCTACATGTCTGATAATAATACAAGTATATTTCATCACCATGATACCATTCTCTACATATTGCATGTTATTATAACTTTCATTCACCACTGTTCATGTGGAGCACAAGTTGGGAATCTGAACTTCCTGTGAATTTGGGTACAAATGCTCAGAAGAATGTGTGAGGTGTAAAACAATCAAAAAAGCGATCAAGAACCACAAAGTTAGCCGGGCGTGGTGGCGCACACTTGTAATCCCAGTACTTTGGGAGGCGGAGACTGGAGGAGATCTGAGGATCTGGGTTCGCGGCCAGCCTCAGCTCTCGCTCCCTCTCTCTCTCTCTACTTAGTGAGGCCCTCCGCAACTTCATGAAACCCGGTTTCAAAATAAAGTATAAAAAAAATAGGGCCGGGGGTGTAGCGCGGAGGTAGAACGCCCCTGGGTTCAATCCCCGGTACTGCAAAAAAAAAAAATTAAAAAAAAGAACCACAAAGTTTGGTGACCCTTGTGAACCAGAATGTTTGGTGACCCTTGTGTTTGCTAAATTCAGTTAAAAACTGTTTGAATAGTTGAATAGTTAAAAATAAGGTTTATAAAATGGAAATGGTAACCATGGCGGCCAATTGTTCATAAACTATCAAAAGGCCAAATCCACCCAACCTTTTAGTACTTCTTTCTTTAGTTCAGTGTTTTTAGAAGTTTATTCATGATGTGTATTTCAAGATTCCAGAAAGACACTTAGGAAAATTAAAAATGGAAGAAAGACAAGACTCGCAACACCTGACTGCATAGAATTACTCACATGCCTGACCTCTGTGGAGCTGGATTCCATTGAGGGCAGGAGCTGGTTTTTATTCATGTTATATATTTTTCATGGGATATCACCTGGAACCCCAAAGCTATTTAACACTGTTTGATGAGGCAAGGTTGGAAAGAAAGACGGGAACACTATGGTTTGGATGATAAATTTCCTCTGAATGTCTCTGTGTTAAATGCTTGGTCCTCATGGTGCCGTTAATGGGAGCTGGTGGAACTTTGGGAGGATGGGTCTAGTGGGAGGTCTTTAGGCCCCTGGAGTGTGTCTGTGAAGAGGACTGTGGGGCCTTGGCCACTTTGATTCTCTCATTTACTTCTTGGTTTATGATGTGAGCAGTTTGCTCCACTACATGCTCCTCACCATCCAAAACCCTTACTAAGGCATCAAAGTGAGGTGTCTTCCTGATAGTGTACTATAACCCCTTGATCGTTAGTGAAAATAGACCTTTTCTCTTTTCTTTTTTCTTTCTTTCTTTCTTTCTTTCTTTCTTTCTTTCTTTCTTTCTTTCTTTCTTTCTTCTTTCTTTCCTTCCTTCCTTCCTTCCTTCCTTCCTTCCTTCCTTCCTTCTTTCTTTCTTTCTTTCTTTCTTTCTTTCCTTCTTTCTTTCTCTCCTTCCTTCCTTCCTTCCTTCCTTCCTTCCTTCCTCCCTTCCTTCCTTTCTTCTTTCCTTCTTTTCTTCTTTCTTTCTTTTTTTGGTGATGGTTCTGAGGATTGAACCTAGGGGCACCTGACCTCTAACCTACAATCCCAGACTGATTTTATATTTGATTTGGAAACGGGGTCTTCCTAAATTGCTGAGAGCCTCGCCAAGTTGCTGAGTCTGGCTTCATACCTGCAATCCTCTTGTTTCAGCCTCCCAAGTACTGGGATTACAGGCATGTGCCAGTATGCCACGCATAGACCTTTTCTCCTTATCAATTAGTTGTCTCAAGCATTTAGTTATAGTGATATGAAGCTGAGTAACACAGGGAAGGATAAAAGAATAGAGAAGTAAAGGGATGGTTAAGACTCCTGCAGAGTTAAGTCAGTTGTATTTTCACAAATTTAAGACAAAAACTGCTAAATAAAATTAGAATGTCTACTATGCAAGATAATTATTAAGATACAATTTATAGCCTTACCTATTACCCTTTACCCACAATTTTCTTTAGATTTTGACTTTATTTTGAATTTAAAGTTATTTCAATTTTCCCAGAGTATATGACTTCACTTTTTTATGTATTATTATTAGTGCATTGCAATTATATATTTTAGTGAGGTTCAAAGAGTCAAAACCCCATTTCTACAATCCCTACTCTTTCACCTTACACATTCTTAACATTAAGGTTCTGGTATCCACAAGTTACTCAATCTGCTTTGAGTAGTTGTTATAATCAGGGGGTAAATATAGCCTTTTTCTACACCATTTAGTGCCTACCATGGGGCTGAATTAAAGGTAAGTAATGACTAGTCTGCTTCAACCTTCTCCAAATGACTCTATGTATCTTTTTTTATACTTTTGTTGGTGCATTATAGTCTCACATCATAATGTAGTTCATAGTGACAGTGACATACATGCACACAACACTTGGTGGGCTTTCCCTCTATGTATCTTTAAAGGGAACCCTTCTGCAAAGGTCTTAATTTTCTCTGTCACTGTGTTTATGGAAACTCTCAATGTAAGTAATTCAGATGAGAATAGTTGAGAGATAATTTCCTTTCTTTTTATTCCATAGCACATTAATTATAGAGATACAGAGAATTAATTGGAAGAGTGAATTCACATGACATTTGGGCTTAGTTTTGCTTTAAACACAGGAAAATTTGGTTTTGCACAGAGAAAAATTATTTCATGTCTTCAGATGATATCTTTAATTCTTGTGTTATTCAATACCTTCTATTGTTAGTAAACAGACAGTAAGATATAGACCACAGTTATTCTAAAATCTATTAAAACCCCATGTACTCAAAGTAATATTTTTAACCTATCAAGGAATTGAAAACAACTACAAATAATAACTTGACTTTTTCCCCAAGGGGGATTTTTAAAGCATTGCTCTTATGTTTAAGGTACTGACAATCCAGTTGTGATGATAAATCACACACACAGATTCATATATACACATTTAAACTTGTTATATTGATACAACCTCTAAAGCTCATCATCATCACTAATCTTAGGATTCGGAAAGGGAGAAGGGAAGAGAGTCTACAAATGGAGATTATTTTTCAACCATACTAGCTTGTCAGAGTCCTTGAACTTGAGGAAAGATTAGATAGACAGGCATGTTTAAGTAGTCAAGGAGACTTTGCCATGTTGGAGCGAGGAGAAGCTAGGGTCCTTCGGTGGTGCTATTCCACAAATGAGCGTTTTATTATATGCCGATTCATATGTTAATGTTTTATTTCCTTTCACTGTATCATATTGATTTATATTTGGGGTCATTGGGGAAAATATAAATAACCTTTGGGGAAGATTACACATGCATATCACTTGATTAGGCATATTTTGCAGAAGGAAAAAGGGGCAATTTTTCTGATTAGTTTTAAAACAAATGTAATGATTCCAATTATGTCTTTGTACACTGTATGCTGTATTTAAAAGACATGTGCACATTATTTTTGCCCAGCAAAACTTACAAAAATATTAAACATATTTAAATATATTAAATGTTAGATTTTTTTCAAACTCTTTCCTTACTTAGTTCTAACAAAACTATGGTTTGTATATTAATGAATGCATTACTCCACATGAACTTACAAATAACAATAATAGATAAAATATAGCCGGGCATGGTGGCGCAAGCTTGTAATTCCAGTACTTTGGGAGGCGGAGACCGGAGGATCCAGGTTTGCAGCCAGCCTCAGTGCTCTCTCTCTCTCTCTCTCTCTCTCTCTCTCTCTCTCTTTCCTTAGTGAGGCCCTCCACAACTTCGTGAGACCCGGTTTCAAAATAAAGTATAAAAAATAGGTCCGGGAGTGTAGCTTGGAGGTAGAACGCCCCTGGGTTCAATCCCCGGTACTGCAAATAAATAAATAAATAAATAAAATAAAATAAAATATCAAATGTCAACAAACGTACAAATCAGAAGTAATGGCCAAATATCTCATCAAACACATGAAGTTTGTAGATAAACGTTCAATGGACATGTTTTCCTGCTTTATGTACTAGGATACACTATTTCTTTATTAAATAATTTGAATAATATTATTAATGCTTCTCTTGAGAGGTAGTATTACATTGCCAGCAGATTTCACTGTAAGAAACACTTATGGGCTAAACATCCGACTTTATGTTATCGCTTTTCTCTTATTGTATGCAGACATGCCTTGTTTACTGTACTACATTATTCTCACTCCAGATTAACCAACCCACAGGGTGGAATCTACTAGAACTAGTTCATTGTGACCCATATAAATATTAATTGATTTTTGTTCAGTGCTTCAGGGATATGTTTTCAAAGAGTGACACATTTTTAATGAAGGCAGATAATAGATGACATATCCATTGTGGAACATCAATAAAAGTAAATATTTGTTTCTCAAATTGAGAGGAAAAATATTACAAAACCAAATAAAGCACCGTCATTTTCTCATGGGAAGTATGGACATAAAAAAAAAAAACAGTTTGTTTTCACTTTTTGGGAACACACTCTGGGTTGCGAGTGGGTTATGAGAGTCCCGCGCCGTATGCAATATGTATTAGCAGATCGTATCTCTTTTCCTTTCCTCTGCCACTGTCACCGTTCAGAAGAGTTTGTTTATGGGAGGCCTCATTAACGGTTCTTTACAGCTGACCCCTGCTGTAGAGGGTATTACCACTCCACAGGTTTCTATCACACAATTTTCCGGGTATGTCAAAAGCATATGTCAGAGTAGAAAGGGCAGAGATAAACCTTGGGGATTCTAAAGAGTGACACCTGGCTGGAATTCAATTTGTCAGGAAATGTAAAGCTGTGTTGCAATGCACCAAGAAGCATGGGTTAGCTCAGAATGACTCATTTGCTGGAGTTTAAAATGAACTCTAAGGGCCCTCTATGACAGTGTTTAAAGTCTCTACAAACATAAAGCCAGAATATTTAAACCCAGTGCAAATTGTGTTTTGATTCAAGACAATGAATATGCTTAATTAAACTGGCACTGAAAATGTAAATATTTCAGCTAGTATCGCATTAACGTTAAAACCCTGGGAATTAAATTGTACATTTCTAATCTTTCATAATGATGAAATTCAAAATGTTATTGTTGTGTTTATAAAGGAGCCCATTGTTCGGCAGCATATTCATTATGAGACGATGGTTACATGTCTAATTCCACAGCAGGGAACGGATTCAATGGTTCAATATTGTGTACAATGATAATAATAGATTTTGCCTAAAACGTCAATATGATGTAATATTGGAATCTAAATCTAACATCATGAAAAAATAGAAGGCATCACATGCAGGTACCATTTGTAATTATAGTCATGTTCTGTTTTAGCAGATACTAAGTAAATTACTTTGAGAACAAAATAAATTAACATTCGAATTAAACTAAAAACAGTGGTCCTTTCAGGGGAAAAATGTTATTGCTTTATCTAAGAATTAACAGAAAGCAAAAACACAACAACAACACAAAGGCAACAACAACAATAATTTTTAAAGCAGATAAAAGTGATTCCTTGCCAAGGAAATAATCCAGTCATTATTTATTTTTAAATTGTATTGTGGCAGGCCGGGCGTGGTGGCGCATGCTTGTAATCCCAGTACTTGGGAGGCGGAGACCAGAGCATCTGGGTTCGCGGCCAGACTCAGCTACTTAGTGGGGCCCCTGCAACTTTGTGAAACCTGGTTTCAAAACAAAGGATAAAAAATAGGGCCAGGGGTATACCTCTTTGTGAAACTTTGTGAAACCTGGTTTCAAAATAAAGGATAAAAAATAGGGCCGGGGGTGTACCTCTGAGGTAGAATGCCCCTGTGTTCAAACCCTGGTACCACAAAAAAAAAAAAAAATGTATTGTGGCAAGAATAGCTAACATAAACTCTACCTTATTAATAATTTGTTAATTGTACAATGTGGTATTATTAGCTATAGTTGTAATGTTGCCAAGCAGATTCTTAGAGCTTATTCATTTTCCATAACTGAAACTTTATACCAGCTGACAATAGTTTTCCATTTCCTCCCTCCCTAGCCCCTGACAATCGTCATTCTATGCTTCTATGAGTTTGAATATTTTATATACCTCATGTTAATGGAATCATGCAGAATTTATTTTTCCATGCAGAATTTATTTCACTTAGCAAAATGTTCTCAAGGTTCATTCATAGTGCTTCATATTACAGACTTTGCTTCATTTTAAAAACTGAGTATATTCCATTGTATGTACATACAATATTTTCTTTATCCAATCTGTGAACATTTGGCTATTTCTACATCTTAATTATTGTGACTTGTACTGTAGTGAACATGGCAATAATACTATCCCTCCAAAATATTTGTGTTATTTCTTTTAGATAAATTCCCAGAAATAAAATTGCTGAATTATACATTTGTTATATTTATGTTTTTGCAGACCGACCATACTCTCTTTCATAGTAATTGCATCATTTTACATGTTCATCAATAATGTCCACACTCCTATCTTTTGCTTTTTTGATAATTACCATCCTGATAGGCATGAAGCAATATTTCATTGTTGTTTTGATTTGCATTTTCATGATGATTAGTAACTCTCAGCATCTTTTATAATACCTGTTGGCCATTTTTATATTTTAGTTGGGAAGTATTTAGTTAATCCTGTGCCCATTTAAAAAAATTGAGTTCTTAGGGTTTTTTCACTTTTTCTGAATTGTATGACTATAAAAAAAGAAGAAAGGTTATAAATAAACTAATTTTACACCTGAAGGAACTAGAAAAATATGAAGAAATAAGGTCAAATGGAGTAAATTGAAGGAAATAATAAGATAAGGTCAGAAATAAACCGGAGAGTATAAAAAGTAGAAAAAACTAAAAACATTTGTGTTTTTAAAAATATAAACAAAATTGGCAAATATTTAGCTATGCTAAGAAAGACAAGAGACTCAAACTCAGAAATAAAAGAGGATATATTATAACTGAAGACACAGAAAAAAGAAAGATCATAAAGAGGCTACCATAAACACTAGAAACAGTTATACACCAATAAACTTGGTAACTTAAAAAATGGATGAATTTCTAGAAAGATGCAGTCAACCAAGACTGAACCATAAAGAAAAAAATCTAAAAAACCAATAACAAGTATGTAGATTGAACCAATAGTAATAATAATAATTTCCCCCAAAATAAAAGTCTGGGACCAGATGGCTTCACTGGTAAAATCTATCAAGCATTTAAAGAAGAATTAATGCCAATTCATCTCAAACTTTTCTAAGAAATTGAAGAGGAGTGAACATTTCCAAACTCATTGTATGAGACTAGCATTACTCTCATACCAATGCCAGAAAAAGACATTAAAAGAAAATAAAACTATAGACCATTATCCTTGATGACCATAAATATAAAAATTCTCAATTAAAAAATAGCAAACTGAATTCAGTTCATTAGCACATTAGAAGAATCATCCATGAGGACCAAGTGTAATTTATCACTTGTGTCCCTTATATGCAAGCACATAAGACCCCAAATAGTCAAAGCAATTTTTGAGAAGAACAAAGCTGGAGACATTGTACTTCCTGATTTCAAAACATATTAAAAAGCCATAGTAGCTAAAATATGATACCGGCATAATGACAACCACAGGGACCAATAGAACAAAACAGAACCCTGAAGTAAATGCATGCACATTTGGTAAACTGACAAGTGATGTGTCAAAAGGACATATTGAGATGACTATAGTCTCTTCAACAAATGCTGGGAAATTGTATATTCACATGCAAAAGAATGAAATACAAACCTTATATTACACCATGCACAAAAGCAATTCAAAATGGATTAAGTAATTGAACATGTGACATGAAGTATAAAACTTCTAGAAACAAACATGGGGGAAAGCTCCATTGTTTTAGCCTTGATAATGATGTCATAGAATTTTTACTCAAAACACAGGCAATAAAAACAAAATATACAAGTAGGACTACATTACACTAAAATGCTTCAGCACATCAAAGGAACCAATCAATAGAGTGAAAGGGCAACCTATAGAATGGGAGAAAATGTGTGCAAAGCATAGATCTTGTAAGAGTTTTGTTTCCAAAGCATACAAGGGACAGCAACGATTCAGTAGGAAAAAAAAGAATATCTAATATTTTATGTAAAGCAATTTCATCATTTCTTGTTCTAATGTTGACAAGATGTTGTGTAACAATTTGGAATAAAGACAAACTATGAAAACTTGAAATTTCTTACTCCAATATTAGAAAATCAATGTTGTCAAAAAGTTGAAACATCTGCAGTTCAAAGTGTAGATGTCTTTTGTTGAATTTCAAATATAGTCTTAAATGCTGGGAGAATTGGTTGATATGTTAAAATATTTAATTGAAATAGTAATTTGAAAGTGGAAGTGCATTTGAGCATTTAGATATATTCATCTTGTTTATTATGTGTGTGTGTGTCTACGCGTGTGCATGCACGTGTGTGTGTGTGTGTTACTAGGGATCAAATTCAGGGGCATTCTACCACTGAGTTACTCCCCAGACATTTGTATTCTTTTACTTTGAGACAGGGTCTCACTAAGTTGCTGAGGCTAGACTTGAAATTTACAGTCCCTCTGTATCAGTCTTCCAAGTACTGGGATTACAGGCATGGACGATCATGCCCAGCCTAATCTTCTTTTATGTAGTTAACTTTCTACTCTATCCTAGAGACACCCTCACAAAATGGGGTTATCTCACATGTATGTCTCTTTTCCTGTTCAATCACATGTGTTTTCTTAAATCAAATGGTTTTTCAAGGAAACTAATTTGTTATATCAACATTATCAATAATATTCTATGGCAGGTGGTCTCTGATATAGCCTCCATTGATCCCTGTCTCCTTGAAATGAGGCCCTTCAGTAATCTCCTCCTCTTGAATGTGACCTATTGGCTTGATAGGATGATGCAAACATGATGGATAATATTGCTCAGGTTAAATTATGAAAGAGGCTGGCTTCAGTCTTGGGTACTCTCTCAGGCACTCTTGCTCAAGTTATCAAAAGGAAGGCAGGCGCCATGTTTTAATCTGTGATGTAGAGAGGCCTTCATGACAAGAAATTAAGGCAAATCTCCAGTAAGCAGCTAGGGAGGAATGGAGTCTTCTCAGTATCCACACATGTTAGTTTGGAAGCAGATCCAAACCCAGTCATGTCTTCACATGAGATTACTGCCCCAGCCTGGGCTGTGATGCAGCCTCTGACAGGCCTGGGGTCATAGGACCCAGAAAAGCCACACCTAGATTCCTTCCTCACTAAGGTTGTGAAATAATGAAGGCTCATTGTTTCAAGCAATCATATTTTAGGGTAAAGTGCAACATTTGTGTTTTGATCAGTGACACATCTGATGAATAAATTAAACTTAGCAACAAGTTGCTTAGTTGCTGCCATTCTAACCATATTAGCTTCTTTTACATGCATTTCTGGAAAAAAATGTATAAAGCCATAAGGAAATTTTATAATTACTTACAAGTTTTTTGTAGATATAGCTTATTACTAAATGTCTACATGTAATTTAAAGATGAGAGGCTGAGATTATGACTAGAGATGTAATACCATGTTTTTAACAAGGAGTTTCTCTTTTTTGGTGTCTTATTATGCCACCTATAAAATACATTTTCATTTACTTTCACTAAGGTTAAAAGAACCTATCCTACTACCTTATTGTACTGGGTGTTCAGCTTTTCCTATTTAATCATTAATTCATGGAGACTGTATTCCCTTAGATTCCATAAAATGTAAACAAGATTAATAATCCTTATTGAGATGTGCTCTTATAATGATAAATAGACCAAGCAATCAGAAAGACATAAAATCTTAAATGTATGTGCAACAAATGACAGAACATACAAACAGCAATCACTGTTAGAACTAAACTCAAAATCATAATTAGCAACTCCAACACCCCTACTCAACAACTGATAGAATCACTAAACAGATAATAAGAAGGATATAGGATAAATAAATTACACAAGCAACTACCACAATGTAATTGACACGTAGAACACTCTAGCCAACACGAGAAGATATTTTTTTCAAGCACCCATGGAATATTCACAAAGATAGACCATGTCATGGGTCATAAACCAGACCTCAACAAACTTAATAAATGGAAATTATGCAGAGTATGTAATCTGGTTATAAAGAAATTAAACTAGAAATCAACAACAGAAAGATAAGAGGAAATTACCCAAGTATATGACAATAAACAGTACACTTATAAATAATCCATGAGTCCGAGGGAAGATGTCAGAGTATGACAAAGATGTCAAAATGTGTGGCATGCATTTAGCACAGTACCAGGAGGGAAGTTTATGACACTAAATGCTTAAATTAGAAACAAGAAAATATATGAAATAAATAAACTATCTTCTATTATCAAAAGAAAAAAAAAAGAGCCGGGCGTGGTGGCACACGCTTGTAGTCCCAGTACTTTGGGAGGCTGAGACCAGAGGATCCAGGTTCGCGGCCAGCCTTAGCTACTTATTGAGGCCCTCTGCAACTTAGTGAGATCCGGTTTCAAAATAAAGGATAAAAAATAGGGCCGGGGGTGTAGCTCAGAGGTAGTATGTCCCTGGGTTCAATCCCTGGTACTGCAAAAAAAAAAAATGAAATGCAAATAAACACAAACTAGCTAAAGGAAGATAACAAAATGGATTATGGTGAAAATCAGTAAGATTGAATAGAGAAAAACAATAAAAAGTCAACAAAGCTATAAATTGTTTATTTAAAAAGTTTAAAAACTCAGGAAGATAAATACAGATAAAAAGATAAAATACTCAAATTACTAATAATAGTAATTAAACCAGGAACATCCGTTACAGACTCTCCAGACATGGAAAGGATAATGAGGGTTAGTGTTAGTAATCTTACACAGATCAGTTATACAATTTAGAAGACACTGTCCCAGGATCAAACACTACTAACACCCAACTAGCGATATTTTGCATAGTATTAAATCACTAAAGAAATTAGATTTTTAAAATAAAATGTCCCCCTCCCAAATATCCAGGCAAGAAGATTTCACAGAAAAATTTTATCAAATAATTAACACAATATTGCACAATGTCATATGGGAAACTGAAAATGAGGAACACTTCCAACTCATTCAATTAGGCTAATACTAATCTAATATCAAAAGTAGATATTATAAAAAATTACAGCCCAATACACAGTAATGTATTGCCTAAAAACAATGATGGGGTAAATTCTGAGAAGTCCATCCCTAGATGATATTGTCATTGTGAACATTCTAGAGTATACTAACACAAACCTAAATGATATAGACTGCCTCATACCTTGACTACATGCTCATTGCTCCTAGGCTAAAATCCTGTATAGCATGTGACTGTTGAATATCCAGGCAATTGTAATATAACATTAAATATCCCTTTAACTAAACATATCCAACATAGGAAAAATAAAAGAATATGAATTTTTCAGTTCCCTTATAATCTTATGGGACCACTTTTATCAGTCCACTGTTGACTGAAACATTATATGAGACACAACTGCTTATCATGAACTTATGTATAAAAATTATCAACAAAATATTAAAAATTGAATCCAGCAATGTGTGACAAAATTATACACTATGGTCAAATATGATTTACTCCAGACATTCAAGGTTGGTTCAATACTTAAAAATATACTGAAATCTACCATATCAACTAGTTTAAGAAAGTTCGTTATATAATCACATCAACTGATGTAGAAAAAGCATTTGACAAAAACCCATTTTTGTTGGAAACAACTCAAAGCCAACAAAAAATAGAAAGGAACTTTCTATTATTTGTGATGGACCGGTGCCATGTTTGCTGCTTGCTGAAGCCCTGCACATGAACGACTCTGGGTCCAAAATTATTTTTTAATATCGGAGTTAGCCGAGGAGTAGCCAGCCAATTCTCCTGGCCTTCTGTAGCCAGCATCCCTTTTTATTATTCAGGGTTCAAACAAAGCAAACGGCACAGAGGTCATGAGTTAAGTTTAGGGTTACAGGCTATTTTAGGAAAAGGCTGTCACGAGCTAAGTCTAGGGAGTGGCAAGGTTAACAATTCAGGGAGAATAGGAGGTCATCAGAGTCCACCTTTCGGTTCCATCTGGTCCAAGGAAGCTTGTCTGGTTGCGGTAAATTTCTACTTAGCATGTACTGCGTACGTGGTTAAGCTGTTCCGCAATGGTGACCTCATTGCATGGGGTAAGATGGCTCCCAACAATTATTGGCTGAAAATTTATATGTTGATGTCTTAACACTCAGTATCTCAGAATGTGACTAGGTTTGGAGACAGCATCTTTAAAGTGGTAATTTAGTTAAAATGTGATAGTTCAAGCTGGGTTTGGTGGCACAAGGACAAGATGGCTGTGCTGGTCAACTTTCCATTGCTGCGACAAAATGCCTCAGATAATCAACTGAAAACAAGGAATGGTTTCCCTGGCATTATGGTTTCAGTGGTTTTCATTCATGGTTGCTTGGCCCTTTGCTTTTGGGTCTATGGTTAGACAATATCATAATGGGACTGCATGGCAGAGGAAGCTACTCACCTCACATAAGCCAAGAAGCAAAGATGGAGAGGGAAAGGAGCTTGGGTACCAATATCCCGTTCAAGGGCACACCCCAATGATCTAACTTCCTCTCACTAGGCCCCACCTCTTAAAGGTCCCACCACTTCCAAATAGTGCCACAAGACTGGGGGCCAAGTCTTTACAGCATGGGCCTTTGGAGGACTTCCCAGATCTAAACCATAGAAATAGTAATCTGCAAGTCAAGGTGAGGAGCTTCAGAAAAAGATGGTTATAGACATCTTGATTGTAAATTTAGCATCCAGAACTATAAGGAAATAAATGTCTATTGTATCTAGTATGTGGTTTTTTTTATGGCAGCCCTAGAATATTTATACTCTTTCTCAACTTAATTAAGGGGTATCAAAAATTATATAGGTAGCATCACAAAACTGAAGGCTTTCTGTGCCAGTCAACATTCTCACTGCTATAATCCAAGACAATAAATGACACTACTTAGAGGAAGGAAGAATTATTTGCACACAGTTGTTCAGAGACCTCAGAGTTTAGTTTATTGCAAGTTGGGTCTTCAAAACTCAGGGCACAGTGGCAGGAAGCAGACCGAAGGAGAGAGCAAGGCTCTGCTCTCACATCCCTGAGGCCAGCCTGAAGCAAGAGAGAGATAGCAAGCAAAGGGATTCAAAGACAAAATCATAATCCCTAAGGTCACACCCCCAGGGACCCACCTTCACCAGCCACATCCACTGGGCCTAGGTTACCACCCAGATAAATCCATTCCATTGGAATGGAATTATCCATAACCATTGGAGTAGATTTATCTACTGATGAGATTACAGCCCTCATGACTTAATTATATTAACCCTGAACATTAATACATGAGCTTTTCAGAGGATAACCTATATCTAACTATAATACTTTCCCACTAAATTTAGGAGCGAAGCAAGGATGTTCATTTCTAGGACTATTAATTAACATAATGCTGGAGTTTCTAGCTAGCATTCTCGAGAAAGAAAAGAAAAGGGAAAAATAAACTCATATTTATGATAAGGAAAAAATAATACCATTCATATTTTACAAAAAGTATACCTAGAAGTGATTTCAGCAAGGTTGCAGGATATAGCATCAATATATAAATGAATCACATTTCTATACACTGAAAATGAATGTGAGGGAATGAAATTAAACCAGTGTTATTTATAATTTCTTTATTGAAAATGAAATATTCAGGCATAAATCTAATAAAATATGTACCAGATTTCTGTCCTGAAAATTAAAAAAGAAACATTCTGATGAAAGAAATTAAGGGATAAATCACAGAGATACACCACCATTGTGGATTTGAACTCTCATTATAAGAAAGATGATAAATCTCTCCAAATTGACTTAATTATTTAATAAAATTTCTTCCCAAATCCCAGAGTGGTTTTTTAATAGCTTAGATGAACTTCTCCTAAAGTTTAAGTGGGAAGACACAGAAGAGTTTTTCATCATGTGTTTATTTTGTGGTAAACGGGAATAAAGTGAAAGGAATCGCTTTCTCTGAAGACAGGCCTTGCTAGATAGACTGTGCTAAAGATAGCATGGGTTTTGTGGAGGAAGAGTCACAAGGATCTATGAAATGGAATAGAGAACAAAGATATAGTTGAGACTGACAAAAGATGCACATACAATTTAATGGAAGAAGTAGTTTTTTCAATAAAAATTCTTGAAGCTTTTGGGCATGCATAGGTAAAAAACAAACAAAACCCTAAAACCAACAAAACAACAAAAATACGTCAACCCAAATATCATACCTGAATACAAAAAATAATTCAAAATGGGTGATTTAGTTGAATTCAAGACATAAAACTGTAAAAATGTTTATAAAAATATACAGAAGAAATTCTTTGAATTTAGAGATAGGTTTCAACTCTTAGACTTGCTATAAAAGCACAATCCATAAAAGAAAAACTTGATAAATCATCAGAATAATGTATTTAGCTTATGTGAAAGTTTTTCTAGTCAACCTCTTAAAAATAAAATGGTCTAAATAGAAAGTGGGAAAAGGACAAAATGAGATGTTTCACTGAAAAGGATATACAGATGTCAGATAAGAACATGAAAATATGTTCAACATTATTAACAATGAGGAAAATGTTAATTGAAACCACAATTCTATTTACTACATGAATATCAGAATATCTGGAATAAATAACAGTGATTACTTCATTTCTCATCAAGGATGTGGAGGACCCAGATTCCTCATACATTTCTGGTTGCATGTAGAGCAGAAAGGCTACCTGGCCAAAGTATTCATGCAAATCTGGAAACAACTAAATAGTCTATCAATTGAATAGTTACATGCACTATGGTTCATCTATACCTTGGAATAGTACTCAGTCTCAAAAAGAAAATTTGAATGTACTTGAAGTAAATAATGCTGAGTGAAACAAAAACTCAAAATGTTGTGTATGATTACATTTCTATGGGAAACTTACAAAAATGACAGAGATGGTGAACAAATTAGTGATTGACAGGTATTAATGGAAGGGTAGTGTCACTACATAAAAGGGCAGTATGAGGAATTTTTATGATGGAGCTCTCCTGTGTCTTGACTATGGTCAAGGACATGAAAATATGTTCAACATTGTTAACAATTAGGAAAATGTTAGTTGAAACCACAGTTATGTTTACTACATGCATATCAGAATAGCTGAAATAAATAACAATAATTATTTATTGTGTGGTCATGGCCACACAAATCTTAGATAAATTTCATAGAAGAATTGTAAATAGTGCTACAATGAGCATGGGAGTGCAGTTATCATTTTGATATAATAATTTCATTTCTTTTGGATACATACCCTCTAGTGGCATTGCTGAGTCAGATGGTAGTTCTATTTTTAAGTATTGAGGAACCTTCATATTGGTTTCTATAATGGTTGTATTAATTAACATTCCCACCAACTGTGTACAAGATTTCTTCTTTCTTAGTGCTAGGGATGTAGCTCAGTGGTGGAGCACTTGCCTAGCATGGATGAAGCCCTAGGTTTGATCCCTAGCATGTGCACACATACAGACACACACACAAACACACACACAAACACACATACACACACACACACACACACACACACACACATCCTCCCAAGCATAGTGATTCTAACTATGGAGTGAGATAATATCTCATGGTCTTAACTTTATTTTCACTGATTACTGAATGCATAAAGATAATGTAGTATATATACATAATGGAATATTATTCATCCACAAGAAAGAGTGAAATGCTATCATTTGCAACATTGGTGGAACTGGAGAACATCATATCTAATGAAATACACCAGGCACAGAAAGACAAATACTACACATTCTCACTCAGGTGTGCAAGCTAAAGAAGGTGATTTTATAGAGGAGAGTAGAATAGTGGTCACAAGAGATTAGGAAGAGGAGGGTGGAAACAGATAGTGTGAGTTTAAATAATGGGTACCAGAGTGTAGTTAGACAGGAAGAATTAATTCTAGCATTCTATAGTGCAATAGGATAGTTCTAGTCTATAAAATTATTATATATTCAAAAATAAGTTAAAGAGTCTAAAGTTTCCTAAAATATAAAAATTATAAATGTTTGAGGAGATGGAAATTACTCTGGTTTGATCATTGCACATGCTATACATGTATGGAATCATCGTACTATTGCATATAAGTATGCACAAATACCATGTCGCTTAAATTTTTCATAGAAGTAAATACACACACATAAAACACACAAGTGAGTATATATAAAGCTAGCGAAATCTGCACACATTCATACTGCATCAGTTTCCTGCTGTGATATTACACTGCATTTATGTAAGGTGTTCACGTTGAGGGAAACTGGGTGATGGTTTTACAGAATTTCCCCAACTTATTTGTTAACACTACATGTTAATTTATAATTATATCAAAATAAGAAGTTAAAAATGTATCCTTAACCAGAGTCAGAACTTGATGATCATAATCATAATAGCCTCTTACCACGCATCCTGATCAGTGCTGAGCCTTTTAAAATATCTAATTTCTAATTGTTTTGAGAGTGTGGCAGAGGTGCATACTATTAGTCCCTAATTCACAAATCAGAACATTGATATTTTGGAAGGCAACAAAATTTGCCTAAGAGAATATATCATATTAGGAAAGAAAGGAAAGAAAGGAAGGAAAGGAAGGAAGGGAAGGAAGGAAGGAAGGAAGGAAGGAAGGAAGGAAGGAAGGAAGGAAGGAAGAAAGAAAGAAAGAAAGAAAGAAAGAAAGAAAGAAAGAAAGAAAAGAAAGAAAGAAAGAAAGATTCAGTCTTGTTTGAGTAGAACTGAGGCTTTTGGCCACAACCCCTTTCTGTTAGAAAAAAAGCAAGTTTATTATCTCATATTTTTTATATTTATAGTTGGCATAATGGTTGCTACTAAATCTATAAATATTTATGAACAAAAGAATGCAGTCATTAAACCATCACATTTTATGCTCCGAAAGTACAGTGTAAGAGAAAGAACAAATTCTATGTCCCTTCAAGTCATATAATTTGGGAAACTCCATGAAAACCCAAGTTTCCGTTTCACAATTCCCTGAGTAAAGAAATGGATTCTTCATATATCTTTTGAATTCGCTTAAATATCAGATGTCTCACGCAAGTTTTTGGCATCACAGTTAATTTATGATTGACATTTTTAATGAGTGTCTGAAATGCCAATATTTTGTGTTGTTGATAAAACGATCCATATGTTTTGCATTTCAGACACTCAGGCAGCTGAATTGACATTCTGTTGTGAAATGTTAAGTTCCTAATATGATTGCACATCCAGGCAGTCGGCTAACCCATTTCCATAAGGAACTCGGAATATGTTCAAGATTTGATTCCTGTTTTCATCTGAGACTTGGAGTTTTGAAGTACCTAGAAAGTGTCAAGACAAATGTCGCAAGCAGATCCAACTTTGTCAAGAACGGCAAATGCTACACACAAGAATTAATAGAGCAGGGGATGGAGATTTCTTATTTCTTATTGGAGAATGAAGGACCCCCTCGCTGGCACTTCCTTGGGAACTCCATACCTGAACGTAAACTGCCCACGCCCAGTCTTCAACTTCAGGAGGGCAGGAAGTGGTTGTGCTTTCTCATTACAGGATTCCCAACATTTAGCAGTTCCTGGCACATAGAGAGGGTTGCTATATCAACAAAGCAGCTGAAAACTCATCTTATAGACAACATAAATAAGCACGTATATTTTTATCCAATTTTTTTGTAGTACTGGAAGTAAACCAAAGAGCATTTTACCTCTGAGCTACACCCTCATCCCTTTATTTTTTATTTTGAAACAAGGCCTCCCTAAATTGCTGAGGCTGTTCTTGAACCTGCAATCCTCCTGTCTCAGCTTCCAAAGTGCAGTGATTACAGATGTGCAACACCACACTCAGTTCTTTTTTACCCAATTTTGCACACTGATACTGACTGCTGTGTTTACTTGAACCATATACCAGTAAGTTTGGAATTAAAATCTATACTTTTTCATCCTTATTCCTAAACTTTGGTGCAAATAAATGCCTGAGGATAATATTTCAGATTTCTTTCATTTCCTTTTTTAGAGTTCCTCAATATATAATAACCCCATTCATTTCCTAGAAATGTTTAATTTGTTCTTGAGTTATATATAGCAGAAGAGAAATAAGATGATTTTCTTAAGATGTGTCTTAATATTGAGAGCACAGGAAGCCACCTGTACCTCTCCATTCAAAAATTCTTAATGGTGTATTTTGCTATATTTAGAATAGCAGCAAATCAATAAATTTCCCCATTATTTAGCACCTTCAACTTGAAAACCAAGATAATTTACACATCATTTAACACTGTGACATATTATATAAAACCATGAGTAAAATGGCATTTTTTCATAGAAACACCATTTTTTTTTCTTTTCTTTTTTTTCTGTGGTACTGGGAATTGAACCCAGGGACATTCTACCTCTGAGCTACACCCCCAGCCCTATTTTTTATTCTTTATTTTGAAACAAGGTCTCATTAGGTTGCAAAAGGCCTCACACATTGCTGAGGCTGGCTACGAACCCAGATCCTCCTGTCTCAGCCTCCCAAGTATTGGGATTACAAGTGGGCGCCACCACGTCTGGCTTAGAAACACCATTTTTCAAATTAAAAAAAATAAATTCTTATAGGGAACTCACTACTTCCAGTGATATAGGAGGTTAGCCTTAATTTTTGTTAGTTATAATTCAAAATTTCCCCAGCCTGTGTTTTTATAATTTAACTTTTCTAAAAATTTGATCCCTGTAATGACCAAAAGGAACATTTTAGAACAGTGCCATTCTGCTAGGTCTGCTCCATCTTTTGCCTTTTCAGAAGCCCAGTGGGTTTTGTCTGTTCCACAAATGAACCATACAAAAGTCAATAATACCTATTACCAGCACTATCTTCCAAGTTTTACTCTAAGATTCACTTTGTCACACCATGCTTTTGCTTTTCTATATAAGAATGGAAATATCATTGTAAACAATTTATCGCTTTGCTTTCTACAAGTTTTAAGTTTAGTCAAAGGATTTCATTCATGCCTGCATTCATTCATTTGCCTAAAACTATGCTGAGCTACATAATGAGAGCATGACAATAATTTAGACAGCTCTGGCTCCTGTCCAGAAGGACTTAATGTCTTTTCCTTCATCTTTAAGAGTTTCCACTATGATTTTCTTTATTCATCTTGTGCTCACAGGAAAAAGTAAGTGCAAGGAAAGATTTTTAACCCAGGGAGTCACATTGGAGATATCTTCTCATGGCATCCAGAGTTTTAATTTAAGATGATGATATTGAGCTGGTTTTGGTGGTGCAGACTTGTAATTCCAACAATGGGAAGGCTGATACAGGAGGATCACAGGTTCGAGGCCAGCCTCATCAAATTAGAGAGACCCTGTTTCAAGTAAATAAATAAATAAATAAATAAATAAATAAATAAGGCTGGAGGTGTAGCTCGGAGATAGAATCCCCCTGGGATCAGCCCAGTAACAACAACAACAATAACAACAACAAAAGAGGATATTAATATATTGATTATCCTCAATAAGTTAGAAGTTTCTTCGCCTTAGTTCTCATTGCCCCTTCCTCTATCTCTCTATCTATGTATCCACACACACGTAATGGGCAATCAAACACATGCTACTAATCATTGCAATTATACCTTCAAAAAGATCTCTTAAATTTTCCCTCTCCTCTTTTTCTGTTGACTAGAACCTCATCAATTTTTACATGTGTTCTTGCCTTACAACTATTTTCTCTCTACAATCATGCTTCACAACACCACTTAAATTATCCAACTAGAAGAAAATTCAGGGGTAGCTTCTTGTCTATAATATGGAGTTCAAAATAATGGTTAAGAGAAACTTAACATCATACCAAAAACTATTTTTCCAGACTTATTTCCTCCCTATTTTCCTAGAATTGCAACACTGTCCACCACTCATACCTTGCCAGCCTACTTACATACAGGAATCTAAATACATCCTATAATTTTATGTCCGTGGTAGATTTTTCAGAAGTCTCTATTTACAGGAAAGTTCTAGCCTGAGCATGCTCCTGAATGTGCAGGCTACTTATTTTTCCAGTATCAGATTTTCACTTTTCTACATTAGTTTGTAAAAATTTTTATTATAATTCAACTCATTATAAAAAGGAGGTGTGTGTTTATAGCCGGATTATAACCATTTTGAGGATAGAGATTTTGTCTTACTCCTTCTAATAACATCTACCATATTCTCCAGAGAAAGAGAGAGAGAAAGACAGACAGAAAGAGAAAGAGAGAGAGGAGAGGAGAGAGACTTGTAAATAAAGGAAATGCTATTTATATGTTCTGAGTATATATTCTATTAATGAGATAATACCAATAAAATAACTTTGTATGATACTTTTCCTTATATGACTTTTGCATCTAATTATCTGTTGGCTGCATGTGATTAGGTATATACTATATATTTATAATTAATATGTAATTAAATATCTATTATTAATTTGCTTATTTATAATTTCATAAAATATAAAAGAAATTGAAAGTAAGATAAGAAAATATTAATCACTTGTCCACTACCTTTATTTCAACTCAAAATATTTTATTATTATTCACAAATTAAAAAAACTCCCTCTTTTAACTTTTAACATTTTTCCTTACCAATTATGAAAAATCTCTATCTGCTTATCTATTTATCTATCATCTATCTATTTATCTATATCCTCTATCTACCTACCCATTCTCTAAGCCAGGGAAGTCACTGTTAATATTTTGCTAAATTTTATCCAAATATGTTGGTATCTTAGCAATAATGGGAACCATATTCAACACAAAAACTGGCAAGCTACTTTCTGTCCTAATGATATATTCTAAGCATTCTCTATGAATATTAAAATTTTCTGGAAAATAAGTTTTAATGAGTAGGGAGGTTCCAATACCTAGATATATTGGATTTATTCAACCATAACAAACTGTTAAATTTTAGGTGGTTTTTACCTTTAATGTTTTCAGTGTTTTTATATAATACTATGATGAATTTACTGTATATTACTTTATCCATTTTGTGTTAGCATTTTTCTTATTTGTTAGGATCTAACAAATAAGAAATATTTCTTGGACTCTTTCTAATAGTGAACTACAACTAGCTAGATGTGCAAGTATGTTGCAACTTATCCTAAAAATTTAAGCATATATACTATTGTAACTTATCAACTGAGCCTCAGTCAATCATAGCAGCCAACCCTTCAAACAATCCCAGCCTGAAAAATGCCAAATTATGCCCAAATAAGGGCCACAATGAGCTGTACCAATCAGACACTCTGCATGTCATTTCCTATCTTGCTGGTTATAAAAGTAGCTCACCACATTGTAAAGAATGGGGGCATTCTGAGCCGTCTTTGGCAGTTTGGAATGCTGCCTGATTCTAGAATATTCGTCTTGCTGAAGTGAACTTTGTTAAATTTAACTGGTCTTACTTTTTCTTTTAACAGTTTTGGCATAGTCAGCAAGATCCAAAATAGAGCTTCCTGTGACCATGATCCCAGAAGCAGGAAGTGGCCAACAAAGTACTTGCCATGGCCATCTCAGCCCAGTGATCTTGCACAGCAACTGAGGCTTGGAAGTCTCTCCCTCTCTTATCTTCGCTCCCCTTTCCTGTCCTTCCCTTCCCTTCCCTTCCTTCTTTTCCCTTCCTTTATTTTCTCTTCTCTTCTCCTCTTCTCTTCTCTTCCCTTCCCTTCTCTTCTCTTCTCTTCTCTTCTCTTCTCTTCTCTTCTCTTCTCTTCTCTTCTCTTTTCTTCTCTCTCTCTCTCTCTCTCTCTCTCTCTCGTCTCTCAGGTCCTAGGCTCCACTGGTCTGTATCTGATCTCTCCAAGTTTATTCAAGCAGCCATTTTTGTTTTTCTCCTCTCTTGTTTTCCTTTTTCCTACTTTACTGACTTGGATTCAGTTTAAAGGCCCCAGTTGGATTGGATCAGAAAGAATCTGAACTGGGTTCAAAATTGGAATTGGATTCTATAATTAAGCTCATTGGATCTAGATAAGGGTTTCAGGTAGGCATTGTTGATCTTTTTGGCTTTTAAAACTGGGATTTGTGTTGTAGAGGGTTCATGACCTTTGGTTTGTAGACAATGATGAATCACAGGAAAGACTGCTGGGTCTGGGGTCAGATTGAATCTGACATCTAACTTAAATGGTTTCTATTAAGAGGCCTCAGTCAGACTGAGCCAGTTAGAATCCTAAATGAGTTCAGAGTTGAATTGGATTCAACAATTAACTGGACTTGATCCAGTTAACAAAACTGAACTAGTTCAGTCATGGGCTCATCATAACCCAGGGAGCCTCTACCTTCTTGGACTCCAGTTAGATCTGTGTTCCAGAATTAGAGGTCACAAACATGCACATTTTTTGGAAAAATGGGCTGACCTAAGTGGTAACAGCTTAGAAAAGCAGTGGCTACAATGGGGATATTTTTAATTGGACAGAATTTTTCATTCCTAAGGCATATTAGGAAAGCAGGAATCAAAAATTCTGAAAAAAAAGAGACAGTGTTAGTGTTCCCTAATTGGTATCTGAAGGCATCTAAAGGACTAATTTAACCCAAATTTCTCCTTAAAGGAGTCTTTGGAAAAGTGACTAAAAATCTTAAGTAACTAAAAACATGATGGTACTTTGATAGACTAACCTTATTTTTCTTTCTACCTATCCTTAACCTCAGTTCTCAATTCTCTGAGATTTTTTTTTCCCCAAAAAGATTCAGGGATAACTGTCACAAGCTAATTCCTAGAATATTCCTGCAAAAATTGGTTAGCTTGTTAAATAATCTTGCAGCTAAAAAATATGAATCAGTTTCATATTGCAAAGATTGTTTCAAAACACTGTGAAACATTCAGAGCAATAATAAGTATTGCCTGTAGGGACTGAAATGATAACATCTTATAGCCTGCAATTAGGCCCAATAACACAGGCAATGCCTAAGTGACAAGGTTAACTGAATCAATTGGATTTCCTTGGCCACAAGTATTATGGTTGGCTTTAGTAACAATCAGTTTCATTCATATTGGAAAATATAGGTAGACCCCACATAAAATACAAGTGCTGGATGACCTATGCCCGTCATTATAGAGCCTCAAATGTCTCCTACTCTTGAATTGTTACAAATTTGTATGTAGAACCTTAATGTATTTTGCCATAATTTACTTCCATAAGATAAAATAAGCTTTCTATGCTCCCCTCACAGTCAATATATTCCTGATCTAGAACCTAGAAAATGCATCTTCTGAAGGTGACACCAGAGAGACACTGCCCTTGATGCTCATTGGAAGGGTCCCCACAAAGTCCTTTTCACTTCCTACCCTGCTGCAAAGCTTTAGGGACTCAACTTTTGATTCATATCTCACAACTCAGATGGGCCCCTCCAGATTCTTGGAACTGTACACTTCTGTAACACTTTTAGGCTAAACTATCCAGGGAAACTTTCCCAGAAGCAGGTGGCAGTGTAAGATGGAGATAGCCATCCCAAAATCTTGATCCAGACTTATCTGTTAACACGAAGACCTTAATTTTCCTCCCCTCTTATTTCCTGCAATGTTAAACCTTTCTTTTTCCTTACAGGATAATACATGGGACCATAATTTGTGGGTGACTAAAGTAAAGATGTATACATTAACATGAAATCATCATTATTATTGGATTCGTAGACTAATGATAAAAATGAAACTATTCCATTAGTGCTAATACCTATGTTCCCAATGAAAGATACCCTTAAACCCCAAAGGAAAAGTGGAATGTTATCCTTGATACTTAAGCATGACTATATTATGCTTCCCTACACTCATTAAATATTCTAGCTGGGCGTGGTGGTGCACACTTGTAATCCCAGTACTTGGGAGGCTGAGACCAGAGGATCCAGGTTCGTGGCCAGCCTCAGCTACTTAGTGAGGCCCTCTGCAACTTAGGACACCCTGTTTCAAAATAAATTAGAAAAAAATAGGACTGGGGGTGTAGCTCAGAGGTAGAATGCCCCTGGGTTCAATCCCCAGTGCCGCAAAAAAAAAAAAAAGAGAAGTAATATTTTGCTCTTTCCAATTGGTAGCTTAATCCCTATGAGGTATAGAAAACATATCCAATTACTGAAATTAGTACTCATTTTGAAGAAGATGAGGATAAATTAATTTCTCCTGAGGAAGGTTCCAGTTGGGCTCTTGGGACTCATCGTTGGCATTACTAGAATGCTGGATGCATTGAATTAAAGATTATAAGTAAACTGGGAAAGGTTCTTGATTTTTTTTATCTCATCAGATTTTTCAGTGATTCAGGCTGGCAAAGGCCTCCCTTCAGCAAATGAATGGGAATGTTTGTTCAGCAAAAATACTTAATGGGACATTATGCAACTCTTGACCTCTTTTTACCCAAGTTGGAGGTTTGTTCATAATGCTGAAGAAAACTAAATTCTGCACTTAGCTTTAATCTGATTTTACTACTTCTGAAAGATTAATTTATAAAGTGGGTGGTACTGCTATTTCTCTGGACCCTGCCACCAAACATATTAAGTAAATTTCTGAAGGGAAAGAAACCCATGATATATATGTCCATGGGAATAGTTAAAATTGGTTTGCCAGCATCCTAAATGGCTGATGGCAAGTCTGCCTGTTCCGAGGATCCCGAATGTTTATATATCATTTAGTGGGTCACCTGATCACTATGAGTAGGGTTGCAGTCAGTTGAACAGCTAACTGAGCAGCTGAACAGCTCTCTCAGTCAAACCCCTTCAAATCATATCATGGTCTCTCAATCACTATAGTCCAAACAGATGGTGATCAATTGTTCCAACAGATGAAACTCAGATGTTGTTGAACAACCCCTAATGCGTGCATCTTGAACTATTTGATATCTGTTGATTTGGTTGGTATAGCGTTCTGTTAAAAAAAATGTATCAGTCTTTACTCTCTTTTTCTCTCTGTACAATATTGTGTGGTACCCAAAGTTTAAATACCCATATGCACCTGTTTTTATACACACTGAATGGTTTTGTTATAATTGAAATAACAAAATCATAAAGAATAAGAGTCATCTAACTAATTTGATATTGTAAAATTGTATCTATACTGGGATCATGTCGATTAATTGTGATGTTGCAGAGAGCGGTACCACTGCCTATGCCTGTGATTTTGATCAATGTCAAAGTTGAGAGGATGACCAAAGGTGGAGTTGTTGAACTGAAATAAATTTGACCTGAAGCAGCCTCCATAATTGAACAACACATTTGACTGAATGTGGCCTCTGTCTACAGCGAACTACAACCTAGCTTGATGTGCAAGCAGGTTGTACCCTAAAACTGACTCTTGCAGTTAGCAACTAAGTGTTGGCCTATAAGAGCAGTCAACTCTGTCAGTCAGTCCCAGGCTGGAGGCTATGAAATCATGCCCAAATAAGGCAAATAGTAAGCTTCAGCAGTCAAATAATCTCTCTATGCAATTTGCTGTCTTTCTGATTAAAAAAATTGCTCATAGCATTGTGTGTGTGTGTGTGTGTGTGTGTGTGTGTGTGTGTGTGTGTAGGGGAGGGGACATTTTGAACCACCGTCAATCTGAGATGCTTCCTGGTCATAGAATCTTTTATTTCTCCAATAAACTTGGCTGAATCTAACTGACATCAGCTTTTCTTTCAATACAAAATATTCATTTTTAAATAATTCTCTTAAATTTTAATTTGGTTATATTTAATTATGCTTTAATATTTCAAAACACATTTTCCATTAAGAATTATTTTTTGCAAGCTCTCCTTCTTGGAAGCAGAATGAATATATTAATATTAACCATATTTAAGTTATGTGGTCTTATTTTTATTAAGCTATTTCTTTGGGTTTTTATTATTATTTTTCTTGTTCATTGTGAATAGACATTTTTTAAACCACTTTTTCCTGCTATTTGGAAGTAGTAGAAAATGTTTTTACTAGTATTGATTTTTTTTAGCTTATACTCTTTAAACACACTTTTTATTTAGAAACAATTTTAGAATAAAAAAATTAGCACAGAGGTCTCATGTACCTCCCAGTCAGTTTTCCAATCCTTACCACCCTATATTGCCAAGTTATATTTTCCTCAATTAAGAAACCAAATTGGCACATTTATATTAACTCCTGATTTTATTTGCCTCTCGATTTTTTCTCTCATGTCCTTCTATAGGACATGGATCCTATTGGCATACCACGACGCGTGTAGTTGTGCATGTCTCCTAGTTACATCAGGTTTATTCATTTCTTGTTAATCATGCACGACATTGATACTTATGAAGAGCATTGGTCAAGCATTTTAAAAGGTATCTCCATTTGATTTTATCTGATACTGTTTTTCATATTGCTGGGCCAGGGGTGTGATTTTGGGGCTGGATGCCACAGAGATGAAGTACCCTTGCTATCACTTTGTATCAGTAGTGCCTTCTGTGAACATGACTTATCTTTGCTCATGTTAAACCTGATCATTTTGCTAATGTTTGTCATATTTCCTCATTTTAAAGTTACCTAATTTTACCCCTTTCCCTACTATATTCTTTGGAAGAAAGTCTAAGTGTAACCTACTCTCAAGGGGTCATGATTTTTAATTTCTCTCTACTCTCAGACAGGGATTGATCAATATAAATGATTTACAATTCTTCTGGAAGTATTTCTCTTCTTCCCATTATTTGTTTAGTTAATCGTTTATTTTTATCAGTGTGGACTCAGTATTTATTTTGTACTGGGGCACTGTAGTGATTGCTAAGTATAAAAATAACCTATTTTTCTACCTGTCAGTGTCAAGAACTAAATTATATTTACTTCTGCCCTTACTAATTTCCAGTCTCAGATATAGATTATTTCAAAACCCTCATTTTTACAATCTGTTTTTCACTTATTTTTTAACCTCAGTAAGTGGAAACACCATTCTTCCATTTACTAAAAAATATTTTGAGTTACTCTTGACTACTATTATCTCTTTCTCACCTCACATTTCATCGGTCATCAAGTCTTCATCACTTTCTTTCATGTATATAAAGAATCCAAATACCTCTCACTCCAAGTCAACTACCCAGGTCTAAGCTATGAGCTAATTTTATTTGGATTATAAAAACAGCCCATAAAGTACTCACTTCCTCCCAACTTTGCCTCAATAGAATTCATTTGTCCAATGGCAATAAGAATACTTCTTCCCTATTTAAGTCATGTAACATCACTTTTAACTCAGACACTCTCTGTGGGTTCTCTTCTTAGTCATCTTAAAATGCAAAACCTAGCAATGGCATAAACAAGATGCTGCCAAACTTTTCCTGTAAAATGGAAATAAATAAATACTTTCAGTTCACTGGGCAAAAATACCCAACTCTGCTGTTGGGGATTCCATCAACCATAGGCAATATGAATACATAAATAGGTATGTCTATTAGGTATGTCGAATAGATGTTCCCATAAAATTTTTGTTGCCAAAAATATGTGATAAGCATAATTTGACACAGTGATACAGTTTGCCAGTTCTTGGCCTAAATAATCTGATTCATATCTGATTGAATAAATCTGATTTTTTAAAGCCATATCTCCTAACTCACTTCCTTAACTCAGTTCACTCATTCCTTTGAAATAAACCAGGCACTCTCCAATGACACCCTGTCCCTTCTTCCTGGGATGATTTTCCAGATAGACACAAGTCTCACCCCATCACTTCCTCCCATTCAAGGGTCTCCTTGACATAAAGGCTTTCCCTATTGCCCTGACCGTTCACCCTCTAGTCCCTTATCTGTTTTATTTTACTTCAAAGCATTTATCACAAATTCATATATTTTTATTATGGCTCCACCCATCTCAATAAAAAGCAAGTTATATAAGAACTGGCATACACATGGTTTGTTCATTGTTGGATCTGTAGGACCTAGCACGTAGTTAACACTCAGTACTATCATTGAATCAATGATTGAATTACTAGCAATACCGCTCTATAACATTAGTATAAAACATTTCAAATTAGAGATTTATGAATGATCTCATTGTTTTTTTTCTATTAACTACTAGTTCTTTTACCAAAGCTTCTATATTACTGAATAAATTAACATATTTAAATAAATTTATTTTTAATGTATACATAAAAACAGAAAGTAGATATTTCACTATTGGCTCCAAATATATCCTTGAATTACTCCTTTTTCCAAGGAATTTTATGAAAAATTTTATGGCTAAATAAAAAAAAACTTTGAGTCACAATCTGTTTTACTCAAAATTCTATGGAAATGGATTGACTGTCTTTAGCACTTATTTTTATCACAGGCAGCTCCCATGTTTATTCTTATTAGACACCAAGTTTTTTGGTAGTGTTTGCTGTTTTATTATTTCTGCATGGATAACTGTGGCATTATCTTTCTACTCTTGAATCCCAGTCTCTTTACTAAGGTATGGGTGTCTTTTCTTCAGTGGAAGGTGCTGCAGACATTAGAGAAAAGGGTTGTGTGAAAGGCTGGTGGTTTCACTACTTAGATCTTGGCTCTAATTGTCCTCCTGCACTTCAATTTCTTTCCTGCAAAATGCTGATAACAGTACTCCTTTAATAGAGTTCAACAGGGTTAATAAGTTGTGAACATTAAATGAGTTTATAGACATAAAGTGCTTTGGAAGTTAATAATTATTATTAGTTTAATGTCAGTTATCATCATCATCTTCTTCAGTGTAACCTAGCATATGGCGAATGCTTTCTTGAAAATCTTTTTCTTCAACTTCTTTCTCTTATTTCTTCAATATTACCTGCCTCTATGTCCCATGCTAGGATTCCTTTAATGATATTTTTGTATTGTTAATATCTCACCTCTACTTATTTTCCTTATCATTTTAATTGGTATACCTATCTTTTTTTGCTTACGTGGAAATTTTTTTTCATTTATTGATGCATTGTAATTATACATTTTGATATATGTCAGGGTATCAATATCATACATGCACACATTGCTCATTTAGCCCTCCCTCCAATCCCACGTAAAAAATTACGTGGACATTTTTTAAGCTTCTTCTTTATTTGATGTTGCATTTTTTACATTTGCATCTGAATAATCCAACCTTAATATGCTGTTTATATTTTTAAAATAAAAAATTCTCTGTCACATTCAATTAAATCAAGTCAACCCATATTGTTGAGCCTCACTATATGCTACAAATTATACCCAGAGCCACGATCCTTTTCTTATCTCAAATTCTTACCTTTGTGTCTGCCAACTCTATTTTCCTATATAAAACATGCTCTTTATTTTACCAAAGAAAAAATATATGAAAATGGAATTATACAGAAATAATTTGAATGTTTATACGTGTTAAAATTTGTAAAACCATTCCAAGATTACCCAGCAAATAATGGGTCTTTGGAGAGTGATATAAAGTTTAATAAATAAAAAAGATAAAATAAACAAAATTATGCATCTCTATGTTATTTCCTTGAACCTTATTAGCATTCCTTGTCATAAGGAAAATGGGATTTGTTTCTCTACATTGTGTTCTTTCTTTTGAGTTATGAATGTTTCTTTTATTTGTGTTATAACATTTTTCTCTTTGCTTCATTTCTAACAGGGGGAGGGATTGATTTCAACATTGAGAGTTGAGATAGGTCCTGCTACATTGTGGGAAGCCTTCATCTCTTCTTTCAAGTCCCCATGGAAGAGAACATTCAGATTTCCAGCAGTCTATTTGGCTTTTACAGAGATCCGACAATAGACAGGATGTTTAAAGAAAGAGGTCGAGTATTTTGTTGTTGTTTGGAGCCAGCTTTTCATCAGCTGCTGTGGATGCACTTGATAAAAAGCATCAGTGTTTTCTCAGTCACTCTGCCTGGTCCAGACACCATCATCTTCAAGCTGTAGCTGGGGTAACCTCCACACCTCTGCTCACTGGTCTCAGGCACCTCTTGGACTTCACAGAGCCTTGTTGGAAAGACCCCTGTGCTCCCTGACTGATCCATCCAGTCCTTACCTTTCAATTATGAAAGTTCTATCAATTGACAAGTGACTGTGTCAGGTCTTGTGCCATATTGGTCCTTTCATCTATCTGGTTGTACCTACACTTTTCTGACAGAAACGACTTTATGCATTTTCATGCAACTCTTTTTCTAGTATTCAGTGTTATTTTGTAACCTGCATCATGGGCGTCTGAATATTTAAAGATGAATCTAGTCTGTGAGGATTTAAGAACATATTCTCACATCTCACAAGTTCAGTTCATACTGGTATCAAAATAATGTCTTGATGGACTGTCACTGCTCTTTACCATACTTATAAATGCAATACAACAAAGAATAAATTGTTCCTTCATAAAAATGAAACTAACTACTAACGAGTGATAGGAAATTATTGTGAATGTATGTTTCTATCATTCTGAATCTTATGACGTATAATTACAATACACCAATGAAAGCATATATTAAAAAGTATTCCTAAATTATAACCTCATGAATTAACCTCACACTGATTTTGTTGTAGGTATTTCAGGTTAATTACATTTGTTCACACAGAACTTAAATTGTTGGGTTGGGGGTATGGCTAAGTGGTAGAGTGTTTGCCTAGCATGCATGAGGCCTTGGATTTAATCTCTAGCCACCTCTCCTACCCCTCCCCCCAAAAAAGTTCAGCTGAGTATAAATGAGATCAAGGCTTGAAGAGCAGTATCTTAATTGTAAATGTTATGGGCCCACTGTTTGAGAGGGCTTTTCTCAAGAGATTACAAATAGAATGAAGCACATCCAATTAAGTTCCAGATTGACAAGAATTTTTCTTTATGCTCACTGGCAACACTCAGATAACTGATTCAGAATTAGAGATTGGAACACTCTTAATGACAGCAGGACTCCACTTTCTACTTACTCTGGAGTTTCTATCTCAGCATACAGAAATACAGGATCTTTTATTAAAGTCTTTGTGTGTGTATTGTACAAATATAAAATAATGTGTTCATTTTTCTCTGCATACAAACAACTTTAATTTTTTTTCTTAACTTGTTATCTACAACTACAAAGTTCAAAACCAAATTATCACCTGTCCTTGTATGATTTAGTATTTATGTGGAAAGACTTCTCATGAAAAAATATATACACATATATGAGAAAAATAAGGCATTTATTATTAAGTGAAATATGTGTATACATATTCTTTGAAATTAGGATAGTATGATTGATAATAAAATAGTACAAAGACCAAGCCAACCAATTACAAAGTTGCCTAAAGAATGTTTCATCAAAAATTATAGCATAGATTTACCTTCTAAATATATAAAAGCATAGCTTTAAAAACAAACAGATTAATTTGCCTGTCTACCATTTAGCAAAGATGATCACTGAAAATAAATAGAAAAAAAAACTTGACAGCTGGGATAATGTGCCTTAATAGTTTATTGACTGGCAGACTGGTTTGGACCATCTGCATATTTATTTCTATTTCTGTGGCAGTCCAGCTGCAAGTGTTACCATATTTGATAATGCCTACAATTAGATCTGCACTCTTAATGGATATCATTATTTTTCATAACCATCTTCTTATGGGTTTTTATTCGGGGTAGACAATAATAAACACATATAAGTGATGCAGCTAACAGTCTGGAATTTTCTGTCCCATTTTACCACCGGAGTGATAAATATTGACACATGAGAGTAAATGTATGGTTTTATACTGATTCCATGTATCTCAGTTTGCCTCCCCAGTGATTTTGTGAATTACTCCTTTATCACTCTTTCACATTAAAAATATATTCATCTGATACATTTTCCATGAAAGAAGTAGGTCATGTGTATTAATGGACCCCTCAAGATGCATTTGTACTTATTTTCCTTTACCCTGTGACTGAATCCTGCCTTCATCATCAGCTCTCCCTTTAATGCTATAGAAACTCTTATGGTTCTCCATGAAGAAAGATGAAAGCTGAATTACAATTCATTTTTTTTCCTCAGGGTCTCAAATGATAAAGGTGGCTTCAGAAATCTGAGACATGCTGAGATTTAGCTGAAAGGGAGAAGAGACTTAAATCATTCCCACAACAGAAAAGCCTGCAGGCAAGTAAGGTGGACCAATTAAAGCCTTCCAAGTCATTCCCAATGGTTCTTTAAGTCAGATGTTAATTATCATCAGGCTCGCTGGGGATCCAGCACTCTTTCTGTGAATCCAGACCTACTTGGACCTTAATTTGGCTTTGTCAGAATAACCTTTGTCTGTGAGGAAAGTCTTCTTTAACTTGTCAGGCTGATTAAGCTCTGCTATACAAGAATGGTGAACTAATTTTATTTTGAAGTCCTTTGATATCCACACTAAGTTCATGTTTGGAATACAATACATCTTGCAGTTAAATATTTTCAAACGAATCCACAGAGATAAATGGAACCATTAGAACTTTGTATTATGTAGGACCTATATAATCTTTGTAGTCATTGGGCAATAGACTAGAAAATGCCATTTAATGGCTATTTTTGTTAAAACAATAATTAGAAAAAAATGAAACTACCCTACATTTATGACAAATACTATGCCTCTTTGTGTGTGTGTGTGTGTGTGTGTGTGTTGCTGGGAATTGAACCCAGGGGCAGTCTACATTCAAACTACACCCCCCAGACCGATTTTTTACTTGGAAACGGTCTCATTAAGTTACTGAGGCTGGCTTCAAATCTGCGATTCTCCTGTCTCAGCCTCCCAAGTACTGGGATGTGCCACCATGCCCCACTACTATGGCTCTTCTTTATGGGTTAAAAAGATTGTCATTGGTGGTCACTGTCTTTATCTTTGGAATACTGATTCCAATACTGATTCCGAGGGTGCAGGGTTTATTGAAAGGATTAGAATTCAATGCACGGAATGCACTTAACCCAGTACCCTGCAAAAAACGGGATGTGTGTTAATACACCTTATTATTATTATCAGAAGTTTTATTCTGTTAGCATGTTTCAAAGTATCTGATCACTGTCACATTAAGACCCCTCTACATAGCTATGGAAATTTGTTATTTTCTACTATAATATTTTATATTTGGAGATATATTCCTTATCCTGTATATTCTGTTAGGCTCTAGCATTATCTAGAAGATCATGTTTAAAATTATCTTCTGCAAATTTTCCTGTGCTGTAGAGTGTGGTTTAGCCGTAAACACATGGTGCACAGGGCCACATCAAGAGTGCTATCCTTTGTGCCTTTCTGTCTGCCAAATCACACAAAACCTACTAACATAAGTGAAGTGGAGAAAAAGCCATTTTCCTGAGAAGCTTTGGGAAGGGCACATATGACATATTGGAGGAAAGCAAAGCTAGAAATAAGCAGTAGTGTAGCACAATCTCTTGCTAAAAGTGACAATCCCAGGTTTGGGTTAAATTTCATAGGTCCCCTAAGATGCAAGCCAGGAAGCAAACCACGGAGACACAACTCCGTGTATGGCCTAGTTAAAGTTTCTCTCGACTCTGCTCTGCAATTTCAGTTTCCTCCAAACCTCAAAAGGTTCAGTTTTCTGTTATATCAGGGTGAGTAAAAAAGTGTGTGAGCCATAGAAAACCTAAAGGAAAATATTGGCAGTTTTTGAAAGTTTCACTGTACTGTGAGGAAAGTAGAGACTGCAGAAGCTGAGGTCAACAAAGCCTATATCCCCACCTGGAAGGTAATTCAGCAAGAGAGCCTGACATTATCTAAAGTTAAGGTCGTTGGTACTTAAAGGAAAAACAAGCAGTCAAGTTATGTTTAAGGACAGATTCTTTCCACAAAAGGGCAAAAATAGCTTTATTGTTAGGACCGTTTTCTTTTTTTTTTTTTTTTGTGGTACTGGGGATTGAACCCAGAGGCGTTCTACCTCCGCGCTACACCTCTGGCCCTATTTTTTATACTTTATTTTAAAACCGAGCCTCACGAAGTTGCGGAGGGCCTCACTAAGTAGAGAGAGAGAGAGACAGAGAGAGAGAGAGAGAGAGAGCTGAGGCTGGTCGCGAACCCTGATCCTCTGGTCTCTGCCTCCCAAAGTACTGGGTTTACAAGCGTGCGCCACCACGCCCGGCTCCATTTTCTATCAATGAAGGTAAGCTCAGATTATCATTGTACGCAAGTAAGACGCCAGTTACCACGTTTCTGTTAATTTTTATAACCCACTAGAAGATTTCAGAAACTTCCAGTGAATCCCACAGTAACTGTAATCCCTTGGGCTGTGTATAATGCTGTTCTGAGAACATCAATTGCTTAAAATTGACAACACTTCTATCCTAGAATTACATAGCCAATTATGTGTTTCTGTCATTTGTCACACCAGATTAGATTTCTAGCCCATCTAGTTAGGCACATTGCCTCTGCCAGTGACCAACATCAGCAATACTTCAAAGTGGAGAAAAATAGAGCATAAATAATGGGAGAGGTGAAGTAAAGCAGCAGGTCTCACTGTGCACGCTTCCTGAGGATCTAGCATGCAGTCAAATACCTAGGCTTATTTACAAATATACGGTCTGATGATAATATGGAATGGGAAAAAAATCTGATGTACTTTGACATAGAAGTGATGTCCATACATCTATTAGGACATTCATTTCTGTCACTCTGAAATATCAGTTCAAAAGTAATTTCATACCTCTTGAGTTTAAAAAGAAGACTCGATTGCCTAAAACAAGCAAGTGAATACAATGGTCCAGAGGACTGAAACGTGTAGGGTTCAGGCAGGATGAGGGCGACGGAGTTCACTGGGACCCCAGCTCCACTCCATGGCTGCCACTCCAATGCCCACTTGTCTCTAGGGCAGCTTTCCCGTGTGGCACATTGTGAGGGTTAATTGTATGTGGCCCTTGCCTGGGCCACAGATGCCCAGATAGCTGGTTAAACATTATTCCTGAGGATACAGGTGAAGGTACTTAGTAAAGTAGATGGCCCTTCCCAACACAAGTGTCCATCATCTCCATTTATTGAGAAGTTAAACAGAACAACAACGAAAGGAAGACAGTAGGATATGTTTTCTTTTTTTTTTTTTTTTGCAGTACCGGGGATTGAACCCAGGGGTGTTCTACCCCCGCACTGCACCCCCGGCCCTATTTTTTTATACTTTATTTTGAAACTGGGTCTCACGAAGTTGCGGAGGGCCTCACTAAGTAAAGAGAGAGAGAGAGAGAGAGAGAGAGAGAGAGAGAGAGAGAAAGAGAGCTGAGGCTGGCCGCGAACCCGGATCCTCTGGTCTCCGCCTCCCAAAGTCCCAAAGTACTGGGATTACAAGCGTGTGCCTCCATGCCCGGCAGTAGGATATGTTTTCTATTTGAGCAGTGACATTATCTGGCTCTTAAGTCTTAGAACTCCTTTCCACTGGCCTGACCCTCTCGCTTCTCTGCGTCTCTCTCTCTCTCTCTCTCTCTCTCTCTCTCGGTTCTGATTCTCTTGGGGAACTCTGCTTAACACATTCATTGTTTTTCTCATTAAAGAAGACAGAAGATGTCCTCTTCCACCATCAGAACACAAGACACAGGTGTCACTTTAATTTGATCATTTAGGCCACATGTTTTAGAAAAGAACTATTTTCCGGGTTGCCATTTTCTCATGAGACTTTTGCAAGAGTAGAATTCCTGGTCACTCCTTTATGTCTTTCTTTCTCAATCCAGGGAGAATAAGGGTGCTCTCTAACTGAGGGAATGCTAAGATTCTGCATCCATTAGCAAACTCTGGGAGAATAAGAGGTTCTTTCCTGTGCTCTCCTCCTTCCTGTGTATACACTGTCACAGTACTGTTCCATGTTGCTATCTTCAATTTACTTTTCCAAAGCATTTTTAAAAGGTTGTAGACTAAGGCTTTTTGGTGTTGTTATAGAAGTCTTAATGCTTTGAAACAAATCAACTGCATGTATTTAACTATTTATGCCAAGATTTCTTATTTAAATAAATTAGAAACCCAACAAATTACCCCAGAAACAGAATGAACTGAAAGCCTTTCTGATCTTTTTTGGGGGGAAAAGCATTTGTTCTTCATGTTAATATGCTTTGAACTTAAAATTTTAATATTTTCATATCTATTTTTTTCTTTTGGACAAAGCACACATTCATGTGATGAGATTTATACATTCCACATTCTGACTCAGAATAACAGTAGGATATCCCTTCCATCTTCTTTCCATTTTCTCTCTTTCTGTCTCAGCTGGTGGCAGAAGGAGAACTATTTATGGGATCCACAGGGTTTTTTTTTTTTTTGCGGTATTGGGGATTGAACCCAGGGGCATTCTACCTCTGGGCTACACCCCCAGCCCTATATTTTTATTCTTTATTTTGAAACAGTGTCTCACTAAGTTGTAGAAGGTCTCACTAAGTAGCTGAGGCTGGCCGTGAACCCGGATCTTCCGGTCTCAGCCTCCCAATTACTGGGATTACAAGCGTGCACCACCATGCCCAGCTTAGATCCACAGGTTTTTACCTCCCAGAGAGACAGAGACAGGATTGACTAACAAGAATGACATTCCTAAGCTACCCTAGCAGAGATTAAGAGAGCAGGAACACTATAAATAAACAACAAAAAAAATGAAGGGGTACTCCAGAAATTCTGAGGCCAAAGCTGGCAAAGGTTACTGTCCTTTCATTAGGAATCTCAAGGTATAGTCAATGTTCCTTTATTTCTCCCCAAGTTGCCTGAAAGTAGGAATTGCTTGGCTTTTCTTTGGAAAATATTTTTTACATGTTATCTAGATTTCTCCTCTTCCAGATCACACCAAGATCAGAACAAAGATCAATATTTTTTGTGACACATACTTACCCCAAATCTGCACAGTTCTTTCAAGTTTCCTCAATATTGCATACTTAGAAAAAGAGGAGGAAGCCGGGCATGGTGGCACATGCTTGTAATCCCAGTACTTTGGGAGGTGGAGACCGGAGGATCCGGGTTCGTGGCCAGCCTCAGCTCTCTCTCTCTCTCTCTCTCTCCCTTCCTTTCTTTCTTTCTCTCTCTCTCTGTCTCCCCTTAGTGAGGCCCTCCACAACTTTGTGAGACCTGGTTTCAAAATAAAGTATAAAAAATAGGGCCGGGGGCATAGCGCAGAGGTAGAACACCCCTGCATTCAATCCCTGGTACCGCAAAAAAAAAAAAAAAAAAAAAGAAAAAAAAAAGAAAGAAAAAGAGGAGGAAGAGAAAGAGAAACAGAGCTCCCTTACTCTGGGCTCATTTCTATCATTATTTAACATTAAAACTGTCCTCTTAAAGAAATATTCCATTAACTCAACCCCATCTTTATAGCTGGTTCTTTTTATCTATCAAAACAAAGTTAAATTTCTTGAAATAACCTATTAAACTCATTGTCTTCTTTTCTGCAAGTGATCGCTGTTAGTTTTATGCCTCTATAATTCCTAAGATGAGGGAGTATTCAAAATAATTTAGTTGCTTTTCCCTAAACTCACTGAAAATAAAGATAGATCAACAGATGGACAGATTGCCTTTCACCCACAAGGGCCTTCTTGCATTTCTTCTTGCCCTTGCAGCATTTGTTTCTTTTCATCCCTTATGCCTTTGTAAAATTTATTTATTCACATATTTATTCATTTATTTATTTATTTATTTATTTATTTATTATTGGTGCATTGTAATCATGCATCTTAATGGGCTTCAGGGTGCACACATCGGTCAATTAGCCCTCCCCCAATTCCCACCCTATTCCCTCCCCCTTCCCTCCTTCTTGTGCTCAGCATAGTAGTTGACTTTGATAAGTTTGTGTTTTCTTCTTCCCCTCCCATCTCCCTCAGTTAGGTTGCCTTCTTTACTCATCTAAGTTTTTCTCCATCATTGTCTATCTTTGTCTAGATTCGCTCCTACGCCCTATTCTCCCTAGCTTCCACATATTAGGGAGAGCTTCTGACTTTTTACTTTTTGTGACTGACTAATCTCACTTAGCATAATGTTCTCTACTTCTATCCATTTCCCTGCAAATGATGTGATTTTGTTCTTCTTTATGACTGAGTGAAATTCTATTGTGTACATATCCCATAGTTTTGTAATCCATTCATTTGTTGATGGACCTCTTGGCTGGTTCCATAGATTGGCAATTGTGAATTGTGCAGCTATAACATAGATACACATGCATTAGTCTGGTAGTTTGGTTTCTATTCTTTTGGGTAGATACCTAAAGTGATATTGCTGGGTCATATAATAGGTTCCCATTCGAGGATCCTCTACACTGTTTTCCAAAGTGGTTGCACTAATTTGTAATTCCACCAACACTGTATTAGAGTTCCTACTTCTCCACATCCTCATCAGTATTTGTAGGAAGATCACAGGCTCAAGGTAGGAAGATCACAGGCTCAAGGGCAGCATGAGATAATTTAGTGAGACCCTGTTCCAAAGTAAGAAACAAAATACGGCTGGGGGTTCATCTCAGAGATGGAATGTCCCTGGGTTAAATCCTCAATACCACAAAAAATAAAAAATAAAAAAGACTAGTATCTTTTTTGGGGGTACTGGGGATTGAACCCAGAGGCATTCTACCTCCAAGCTGTACCCCCAGCCCAATTTTATTTCTTATTTGGAAATAGAGTCTCACTAGGTTGCTGAGAGCCTTGCTAAGTTGTCGGGTCTGGCTTTGAACCTGTGATCCTCCTGTCTCAGCCTCCCAAGTACTGGGATTACAAGCATGCAGCACCAAGCCCAGCTAAAGACTAGTATTTTCGTGTCTATAACCCAGTAACTATTGCTGAATTTATTTCAATTATTTTATAGTATTATATATTATCTGATGTCTAAATATTTAAATTTCCTCTTCCCTCTGCCTAGAACATGTTTTTTCCACTCTGTGCAAGGAGTATACTGTGGGTAGGGGGAGACATATCTATTGTGTTTACCATTATATTTCTACCTTCAAGAAAGTGCACACCATGGGTAGCCACTTGATATAAGACTGCACAGAAGCACTTAGACTTGTTATCAATTACTGTGTTCTGGATATTTTGACCCTGGAAGTTTTGTTGCTTTTGTCGTTGTAACATTTTCACATGTTTTTTTTTTTCTTAAAGGATTCTGATGATTTTTTAAATTGGTGTTTAATAAGGTACTTTTAGGAAAAGAAAATGCACAATTGATCACCAATATGTTCTGAAGTGTCTGAGTTTCGATGGAAAGTGAGAGTCATAATTTTTAGGGACAGAGACCCAGCCTTAGCTCTAGTCACTGTAGGAGAGCTACATTCTCAGTGAAAGCTATGGGGAGGCCAGCTACTGCGGGGGTCACCCTATCAGAAAATTATTCCTAAGTGACCTTTTAAATAAGAGTGATGTAAGCAGCATAATTCATAAGAGCCAAAATATGGAACCAACCTAGGTGTCCATCAACAGTTGAATGGTAACTAAACTGTGGTATATACACACAATGGAATTTTATTCCACCATAAAGAAGGGCAAGACTATGTCACTTGCAGGAAAATGGATGTTATGCTATGTAAGATCAGCCAGTCTCAGAAAGTTAAGGGTCATATGTTTTCTCTTATATGTGGAATTTAGACAGAAAATAGGAAATGAAAGGGACTTCAAATGAAGAGACAAAAACAGCCGGGTGTACTTTGGGAGGCAGAGAATGGAGGATCCGGGTTCGCGGCCAGCCTCAGTGCTCTCGCTTGCTCTCTCTCTCTCTCTCTCTCTCTCTCTCTCTCCCTCTCTCTACCTAGTGAGGCCCTCCGCAACTTCGTGAGACCCGGTTTCAAAATAAAGTATAAAAAAATAGGGCTGGGGGTGTAGCGAGGAGGTAGAACGCCCCTGTGTTCAATCCCCGGTACCTCAAAAAAAAAAAAGAGACAAAAACAGTGTATGTAAAATAGTGGAAGGGGATTGGGGGAGGGAGGTAGGGAGAGGAAAAATGATTGACAAAGGAAACAGTTCAAATAAGGTTACATCCATATAAGGTTTCGCTACCAATCTCACTAACTAACATGTATGGGGACGAAGCCAGAGGAAGGGGATGGCGAGTACACAAAGGGAAACTCACCAAGTGATGTGTGCATCTATGTTTGTATCACTTTGAATCTCATTATGATGTATAATTACATCGCACCATTAAAAGTATAAAAACAAATAAATGAGTGATGTATGTCAATTGTATGAAAAATGATATTTTCAATGATTTTATATGTTACTATTTGCCATTTTTCACTTTTATTACCTGTTAAAATTTTTACCAACTTATTTAAAAAATTTTAGACATGTAGACTAAAATTATAGAAGAAAAGGTTAGCATTACTTTCACTTTCATTTTTCTTGCTATAAATTGGTGCTACCAGTAATATAAATTGTAAACTTTATTAATCTGATTTACTTTGTAATATTCCTTACATAACTAGTTGCTTCTGATTTTTAACAAAAAGGTACTCCTGACTCATAATGGTAATAAAATAACCAACATTTTTATTAGTTGAGGTTGTGAAGACACCTGAAGTTGGCAAGGTAAGTAATCTGTGCAATATGGTCTGATTTCTTCCTCCTGAAGTGCTACCCATTGGCTACCATGGGGTTAACAGAAGTCACTCAAACATTGAAAATGATACATGGCCTACAAATGCATTTACACAACTACCTACTCTAGCAAACTGTCCCAATATCAGTCTACTAGATTCTACAACTGGAATCAAAGGAATAATAATAAAAAATAAGACATTAAGATAATTTGCAATTATGTGTGCAATTCAATTCAAACCAAAATAATTTCTTCTAGCTTTTGAAGATTGTGCCACTAACATTCTCAGATTTTAAAATTAAATTTCAATAGCTATTTATCATCACCACTGTACCCATCAAAGTGACAGAATGTCTTCAAGATATACTAACGGACGTGGATCATCAGCCTTTAAAAGCTGCCCCTCGGTTATTGGAGCAGATGGTAGGGAAAGCAAATCTTGGAAACCACTTGGCTAACAGCAGCACAACTCATCCAGAAAGATAAAAATGCAAATTAATTTACTTTGCTGCAAATCCTATGGAAAAAAATGCTCAAAAAAAGTTAGAGGCGAGTAGAGATTTGAAAATCAAAATTGTGGGTTATTGTTTAAACATAAAGCTAAATAAGAAATACAATATCACCTGGGGATAGTATAGAAAATTGATTACAGAGTGAGAACATATAATCTACATCAAACAACCATGGTGATACCTAGTAGAGAGGTGCCCGGTTAATACACCATGCCCCTGGAGGCCTAGCCAATCAAATGCAGTGTATTTGATGAGCACTGTTACTGATTAGCGAGAGATTACTGCTTCTGGTGACTCTTGCTGCTAATATGAATGGATGCTTAACTTCTCACAATTTGGTGACTCATTGGTGAGATCCACTTTTATTAAATCCAATTCTCTCTGTGAACATTAAAGGTGCAAAGGTTGCATCAACACAATTAAGTTTATGATGGAAATAAAGCAGTTTAATCTTTCGAAGAGAAACAGAGTAAGCAACTGACCTGCTGACTTACTACGTAGACTTATTAAAGTTAGTTCACTTCTCTGTATGATGTGCTCTTAAACCCTGGTGGTAATATATTATTTTCATAAATTGTGAGAATGGGTGAAATTCCATCTATGGTGCACCTGTAATTAGTTTATATAATTAACAGTGAACTTGGAGATGCATAAAATTTCTTTATTATTTTTTAATAAGTGGGCTTTAAATGACAATATCACTCTATCATGGTTTCCCTTTATATTTACCTGTCTAATGATAATATATTTATGTGACAAAGAATATCCCTGTTGCCTTATTGATTCCATAGGGGTCTGAAAACACAAAGATTAGTAGTATTCATAGTAAAGATGCTCTGATAATTATAAGATATAAAGGATGAAATGTTGTACATGATAATAGTATTCTTACATTGTGCCCCGATTTCATTAATTTCACGCAAGTTCTGTAGAACATCTGTCAATTAAATATAACAGGACTACATTTGAAGTATAGAATGCATAACACCCTAAGTATAAATTTCTGCTATTATTTTTAAATGGCACAGAAATTGATAATCTTGGATATGTGACCTTCACATAATTAAATATGTATATGCAAAGGTGGCTTGTACCTATTAAAACCACCAAGACCATCGTGATGTGAGACTCCAATGCACCAATGAAAGCATGTTAAAAAAATAAATTAATATGTATAAAAAATAAAAAAATAAAACCACCAAGACCTATCACCTCTTTGGCTGCGTTTTCTTAAGACAGAAGCAATTTAGCTGGTAGAAATAGGGACTGTCATTGGTCATGTAGCCCACTCCCACTCCTATCCTGTGTCACAGTAAAGAATTTGTTTTGGATCATAGAAAGATTTCAATCAGTGGCATCTTTCAAAAGCTTCTTAATCAAAGCTCTCACAAATTCCATTTTTCCAACAAAAGTAAAAACTAATAATCTTTCTTATTAAAGTGTCTGAGAGAGGAGAGTTTGTCCTAGGGCAGAGATAATTTCAGCAGAGAGAGTGATGCTGCAGTCATATCTCATCTCCATCCTAGAGGGCAGTCTCTGCCTCTCTCTTCCTCTTCCTCATTTCATTAATCTTATAATTCTTTGTTTTCTTCCACAGTTCTTATCCATGGGAACCTATATAGTCGTAGTCTCTTTCTTAAGTCATTTGCTTCTCTCTAGAAGGTAAACTCCATAATGAAAGGGTTTTGTCTGTTTGCTTGACCACCACATTCGCAGCAACAGAACAGTGTCAGCCATACAATGGACACTTAATACCTGCATTTTGAATTGAAGTTTTCCCTTTTCTCCTGAGAATATGTGTTGCCCAAATTAATATCCCAAATCCCCTAAGATCAAATTTCTTAACCGGCTTTGTCAAATTTTAACAGCAGATCGGCTATATAATTTGTTGAGCCCCATGGAAAAAATGAAATTGTTTAAAAATGATTAAGAACGTCAAGACAAAGACAACAGAAGATTAAACCCGGCACAGGTATAGAAGTGCCTGAGAAGAGTATGGGCCATTTTTAAGTGTGCAGCTTTCACAACAATGAATCCAGCTCTGCTCAAAAGCCTGCATGTTTAGATGTTCATATAATCAATACAGCAGCAAAGCTAGTCTTTAGCATGTCTAAAAATACCATTGTTTATAGAGTGAACTATAAAAAGGACCAAAGTTGAGATACTTGTTTAAGTGATGTATATAAAGCTGAATATTAGAAAAGTGAAAAGCACACTTCACATGGCAATGATATAATAATACTAATATTACTATAGTATTATATAACATATTATATATTATCATATAATATTACTAATAATACTATATACTAATAACATAATACTAACCTTATATTAATTATCTGATGATACTTGACCTATGTAAGATTTTTCCTATCACACCTTGGCATACACAGGTTAGGCTGTAATAGAGTGCTGTGACATTTGGTGGTGGCCCTACAGAGTGGGGTATTTACTCCCCTCTTACAGGCCGGAGGACATCCAAGGACTGATATAAATAGACAGCATTCAAATGTGGGGGAACCAAGGTGAAAAATGAAAGACTGCAAAGAAGACAATTGATATGCTGAGTAGAACAATCCAGCCAGGAGGAGACAGTTAATCAAGACTCATTAGTACAGCCCAAGACAAAACGAGATAGAATAGATCAAATGAGAGACTTTGGTGTTGGTGTCATAATTGCAATTCTCCTGTGACAGCAGTCCTTTCACGGGTGCTTTGGCACATCACACAGAGGTGAGCCTAGTGGGGCCAGAATACAAATTCAATCACACACGGTTCAGAATTCAACATTTTTTTCTTGGAGTTCAGAGTTTGTGTAATCACATTCTCATGAATGCCAATCAAAATTATTACGTAAAATATTTGATCTATTGTAAATCTGTACTTACCTGAATGGAAAAGATATATTGAAACTATATGTATACTGGGCAAACCCAGGACTTACTCCAATCCCTTTAAGTGCCACTCCAAAAGAAACCCATTTTTGTTGACACCTCTATTACAGGACTATAGACTCTAAATCTATGCATTGACATTATGTACACATGTGAGAATGTTAATACCAGTCTCAAGATCCCGTATGGAGAAAGGTGGGAGTGGGGGGGGGGAGCCCACCATGTGCTGTATGCATCTTTGTTATTTTCATCATGAACTTCATTATGATGTGAGATTATAATGCACAAATAAAAGTATATATAAAAGGAAAAATAATGTTCCCAGTATCTGGAATTACAGTATATAGTCACTATAAGCACACTACAAATAAAAAGAAATACCTCCTTTTAATTTTTTGATACTGGGGATTGAACCCAGGGGCATTCTACCTCTGAGCTATACCCCCTACCTTTTTATTTTTTATATTGAAATAGGGTCTCACTAGGTTGCTGAGGGACTTGCTAAGTTACTGAGGCTGGTCTCCAACCTGTGATCCTGCTGTCTCAGCCTCCCAAGTACTGGGATTACAGGTGTGCGCCACCACAACTGGCACACTTCATTTTTAAGATATAAAGAAATGCTAACTATTCCTTTTAAAATGAAGATACACGTTCAGAATAATGCAGGCTTGCTTTCCTATTCCAATGTGGAGTTTATCTCTTATCTTCAGGAGTAAGAAGAAAATGCTACAAAGAGACAAGAATTTAGCACCTGTCTCTCACTTTAATCATTTCGTGAATTGATACTCATGATATGTGTTGTTCCTTTGGTTTAGAACCTTCTCTCGCTTTAACAATACTTTTAACAATCACACAATTTTTCCTGTGACTCTTGCATTTAGATAATTTCTGGTGACTTACTTCATAATGATTTCACAGATCAGTAACAGTTGTGAACCGTCTATAGACTATGTGGCGATTTTCCCCAAAAGGAAAGGATTTAGGTGCAAAAGAGGATAAACGAAGTTCTCAAGGCAAAATTACATTCGAAAATAGAGTATTTAGAGGTGGGAAAAACGGTTTTCTCGAAGCAGTGATCATATAAGAACAGCTGTGAAGCCTGGATCTGATCCAAAACCTTCAGGAAATCTCAACCCTGTGAGGATACAACACCGAAGCGTCAAACTCAACCCCTCGTTAAAGGGAGATGGGGAGATAGGTCTTAATTAAATATTGGACTCATGCCACCATCATTAATGGGAAGGCAAATTAGGTAGTAGAGTTACACGGACATGATCATAAGGCCGAGTGAGAGATGAGCCATGGAAACAACATTTGATTCAGTTGCCTTAGAGCCAAGAGTCCTGACCTATATATTCTGACACATTTTTCCATTTCACTTAGTAATCAGAAATCTAATTTTAAAATTAGACAACTGAGTTTTAATGGAAAGGTAGCAGATCATTTTGCAGGTGGAAAAAGTGCTTTTTTCATATTACTGTCTCTCTCTTCCTGAATTAGCAATAGTGTCATAAGGGAAAGTTCTTTCTTCTTTTATTTTACTATCAGAAAATTTTTTAAAAGTTATAACAAAGTTCTGTAGGCTTCTTAGAATCAGCCCAAATGCCTTTTCTCTACTAAGCCTCTTTGACTATCACTCTGTATCATGAATCTCTAAGGTCAGGGTCAAAATTTTGTTTACTCTTTTGAAAAACTCTAACTTTTTGGGAAATGTATAAAGCAAACTGCAGTTACAAAATCCATGTTTTATTCCAAACAAAACAAAATTGAAAGAAATGCCACAAATTTAATATGGAAAGTGTTTGACACAGCAACTGACACAAACTGAATGCCAAATAAATAGAAGTTACTATAATTTTATTTTTACAATATATCAGGTTTAATTTGATTTCTTCAATATCATAGTGTATCATGATAATCCAGACCCTCAATCTAAATAATAGACATAACTTTCACCTGGTTTTCTGTTCCTAATGATACCCTTCTCCAAATTCCTTTGATGCTGCTATCAATTAGGGTAGACCTATACTACCCCAACCCTACTCAGATGGAATAAAAGGGGATGGAAATCCAGAGCTAGTTCTGGCTTCTTGTTGATTGGTTCCCAAGTCCAACTTCATCATTTAAAGCCCAGGTTGTTTTTTTTTCATCTTTCTGTTTTGTTTCCCAAACTGTCAACTCATTCATAGGTTTCCCTCAAGGTTCTAGTACCAGTATCAACAAAGGCCTTCTTTACATTTATCAAGTGACAGAAAGAGAGAACTTTCATAGACTAACAGATCCAAGTTCATGGAGATAGTTTATATTTAGACCAAAAACTTGTATCCCTGGGGCAGAAAGTATGGCTTCCCCTTAGACACATGAGGCATGTAATATCTGTTAGGATGAAAAAGAAGGCAAATGTATGCTAGTTAACATTCATATCAAAACATTTCCTACAATATGCAATATGACTTCAGTACCTTTCTTTTTTGGGGGGTACCAGGGATTGAATCCAGGGGCATTTTACCTCTGAGCTACACCCCCAGCCCTATTTTTTATTTTTTATTTTGAAACTGGTCTTGCTAGGTCGTGGAGGGCCTCACTAAGTAGCTGAGGCTGGCCGTGAACCTGCGATCCTCCTATCTCAGCCTCCCAAGTACTGGGGTTACAAGCGTGCACCACCACGCCTGGCTTGACTTCAGTACCATTCTTAGACCTAATTTGAGCATGCATAATCCCTTGCCTGGAGCAGGGCACTATTTAGAAAGAGACTCAAAAATTTCTAAGTTCTTTTCCTGTGCTTCTGAGGGTGTGAACCAATAGTGTCAAATGGGTGGAGTTTCTTGATCCCAGACCTGAATCCACCTATGGCTTGGATCCCATCTCTCCCCTTTGGGGCATTCGAGGGCCATCTGCCACAGACATGGAGTTAATGTGATGTTCCAAAGACCTCTGGGACTCTTGTCTATGAGGCCAACCTGAAGAAAACCTGTGATCTGATCACACCCTATAGATTTCACATTATTCTTTAGTGAAGCCCTGCAAGGTTAAGCCACTAGAATGTTGCTGACACATGGATTTGGGGGAGATCATAATTTATAGCATGCACAGAACTATTTCAGGGCTCTGAGCTAATAATGATTTTTCTGTCATCTTCTGATTTTGCACCACATGTTGGTCCTTGCTTTTTCTCTTGTCCATCTCTGCCAAAGGTATTGGCCCTTTTTGCCTATAGCACATGTGGATAAACTCATCCTTTATCCTATGCAGCCTCCTTTGCTGAAATAGTATTCTCCCATGTCTTCTGAAGACTTGTGACTTGTGCTTTTCAGAACTCCCAGGGATCACTGCATATAGCTCCCATAAAGGATTTTAAGATTGTTACTCTACAACACCAGAAGACCCTTCGAAGTGATGTCCTCAATTGACTCCAGTTGACATGGTGATGTGCACTCCTTGAAAGCCAGCATTCATGGAAGATATAGTCATGATGCAGCATCGTGAGTGTATTGGATTCTGAATGCTGCTGTAACAAATTGCTACAAATGGGGTGGCCTAAATTAACATGAATTTATCCTCCCACACTACTGGAGGCCAGAGATTTGAAATCAACATTCCTTCTGGAAGCTCTGAGGGAGCATGTGTTCCTAGCCTCTCTCCTAGCTTCCGGTGGATACTGATAATCCTTGGTGCCCCTTGGTATCAGTCCAATCTCTGCCTCCATCTTCATGTTATATATCATATTCCCTCTGACTGTTTCCTTCTTCTTCTAGGGCTATGGGTCATTGGATTAGGCTCCACTATAGCCATCATGACCTCATCTTAATGTAATAATACCTATGAAGACCCTATTCCCAAATAGAGTCCCATTCACTATGGATTATGAGTTCCAAGGGTTAGGACTTGAACATGACTTTTTTAAGGGGGAAGGGCATAATTCTACCCACTAAGATGAGTAAAATGTAAGCATCACTAAGTACATAGTATTAAGGACCTACAGAGGCAAGGTCTATGTTGTTCAAATACAACCAGGTTCTGAGGAACCACCGCCTTCTGAGTGGTAACAACATTGCTGCCTTTATTTCTTGGAGGGAGATATGAAAGTGACCAGTAATGGCATAATTGACAAGAGAGAAGAGGTGACATGGGCATGAAGAAGATTGTCCGTGTGCACTGGTTGAGTGATCCCATTTTGAGAACATCTTCTCTATCTATTCTTCTTGATCTTCACTTGCAAATCACTATAGCTCACATGGTTTTATGAATTTTATAAAAACAGTTTTTAAATCAAATTGTTTATGTAGACAGGGATTTTCAAAAGCTATTTTGCTGGAACCTCATGCATGCAGTGGACTTAGTAGCAGGCCCGGTCACCCCCTTGAGAAAGTTATATCAAGGACTCTGCATTGCCTATGGTAAATACCCAATAACATCCCTGTAGCTACTCAACATCAATGTCTACCCTTCCCCTACATGGACTAATTCAGAAAACGATTATGTAGGGTTCAAATAGCTAGCCAGGGGAATCTCTCAAAATACTTTATATCACAGATTTATTCCTAAAAAATAGAAACTAAGTTTCCTTTATCCCACCATGTATTTCATAATAGCGCATTCATATATCTTAATTCATGGACACAAGTTGTGATTAGATCACATCTTTCTCTATTTTTCAAATTTGATTTACGACGGTAACTGATAGATTGAGGTTTTCATCATGATTTCTCAGTAACATATTTATAAGCTATGTCTTCGGAGGAGGCGCCTCTGCATATGATTATGAAATTTGTTTTAACCTAATGTTTTATAATTTGTTTGCTCTTTGAAAGTGTCCGTGTTTAGGCCTTGCCATCTAAATCAGAGGGGAACTTCTTGTTAGATGCCTAGGTACAGAATGCTGTATTGATGCAGACATCTCTACAGGAAGCACAGTCCAGGTAGAAGCTCTCACACGAGCGATCGCGTAGCGGATCACGGATTGTTGTAAGGTGTCAGTTGTGTGTTAAACACTGACAACTCAACTATCTCTGACATGAAGCCAGATCTCTTCAGAGGGGACGTTGCCCTGAAAACTGACACTCAGTTCTCATTCCTCAGCACCAAGCTTTTAACTGACTCACTGAAAGTCAAGTCAAATCAAGAATTGAAAAGTAACACAAAGAAAATAAAATGGATCAATAACATGCTCGTGTCTTTGGGGACAACCATTGACACACTGGGGCTTCAGCACAGCATGAATCGCCCAATCTAAGAAAATCTGCTCTTAGCACAGGTCGACTCTATAGCTGTCCACGCAGGATCCGTAATAAATTACCTATGACTTGGTGCCCAAAACAAAGGTATTAACAATAAAAATGTTTAGCCAAATAGGATAAAGTTAAATTTGGAAAAGAAAAAAATATTTTTGTCTTTATGCCAATTTGAGGCATGAAACTCTAACAGAATTTTGAAGATAAGGAAATTTATTTATTTATATATTTATTTGTGTGTGTTTATTTATTTGTGTGTGTTTATTTATTTGTGTGTGTTTATTTATTATTATTTGTGTGTGTTTATTTATTTATTCTACCTCTAAACTACATACCCAGCCCTATTTTTATTTTTTATTTTGAAACAGGGTCTCACTAAGTTGCAGAGGGAGGGCCTCACTAATTAACTGAGGCTGGCCACGAACACTGATCCTCTGGTCTCAACCTCCCAAGTACTGGGATTACAAGTGTGCGCCACCACGCCTGGCAAGGACAAGTAAATTTAAATTAGAAGATTTCAGCTACCAATCAAAATGTATTCTCAAGTTTCCTCTTTCAGAAATTATCTGATTAGGAATCTCAAACAGGGATATTTAATAGTCAGCAGTTGCTTAAGATGAACGAGCCTAAGAAAAATTTTTCATAAAATTTAAGAATTAGATTAAACTTTGTAGATACAAAGTTAGTAGAAGTTCCTTTGTGAAAATCCATCCCTCCTCAGATGGGAATTTTGTTTTAGTCAACATTCAGAGGTGGTCAGATGTAAATAGTACTTTTCTATCCTCTGTGTTTTAATTTTTCATTTGCTTCATGAACATTTACTGTGTGTGTGATGTATTCACATATCAATGGGACCAGGAAGGCAATGACATCATAAACATTTTTATGTGCTAACACAGAGTTCTCTAGAATATGAAAACTGCACAAAATCTGCTGGCAGGGGGAGCTGCCTTTTTTTTTTTAATTCTGGGGACTGAACCCAGGGGAATTCTCCCTCCCAGATACAACCCCAGCTGTATTTTATTTTTTACTTTGAAAAAGGAACTCACTAAGTTTCTGAGAGCCTCCTTAAGTTGCAGAGGCTTGTCTTGAACCTCCGATCCTCCTGTCTCAACCTCCCAAGTATTGGGATTACAGGCATGCACCCCCACACCAGGCTGGGGAGCTGCTCTTTGCTGATGTCTTTTGGGGATGTGGACGGACCTAGTATTTCTCAGATTATTTTTCCAACCAAATTGATTATTGTTCAAAATCTCCCAAATGTAAAATATTTATTCAATATAAAATTTACATAACGTGCAGACCTGACACAGGATGTCTACAGGTCACATCTTCCCTGAGAATGATAATATTTTCTATTTCAAATTGGAGAACACCTACTAAATAATAATTTCTAAAATGCCAGGCCTAAGATATAAAAATAAGTTTTGCTTTTTTATTTGTTTGTTCATTTTTTTGTCCTTCAAGAAGTTTAGAGACTTAGTATGGGAGGTTAATTTCACCCATAACATCTGCATTCCAGGGCTAAGTCAAAAGTACAAATGAGGGCACCCATCGTGTCTTCTATGTTTCCCCTCCAATCCCTGAATATGGCTGTAACCCCAGGACTTGGGAGGCTGAGACAGGAAGATCACAGGTTCACTAAGAGTCCTCACGTGTGAACTCCATTCACTCCCTAGTCAACAACAGAAGCCCCCAGCTCAACATCAGGACCGAGTGGACTGTAAATAGCAGTAAATCTGCCTTTGTGTAGCTTTGAGGAAATGGACCATAATGTGTCTACAGGAAGGTTCCAAGGTCAAAACTCCATGGTAAAAAGGGAAACAACAGATTCCAGGTGGGCAGGACTCCTTGGCCTCTGCAGTCGGCTTCCACTGGAACATGGACGACTCCAGGTCAGAATGGAGGCTCCCGGTAGCAGGCTAGAGAGCAGGTGCTGAGGGCTGACTCCGAGAGTCACGCTGAGGGAAAACAAATGTTAGAGCATTAGTTGATCATTTATCTTTGTCCTCAGCTATGTCTCCAGAGGATTACCCCCTACTTAATGTACTTTGTGGCTATTCCTTTTCTCATGAAAATGTTTGCATTCTGGTTTAGAAAAGCCCGTATAATCTGCTTTTAATCTCAGATTGAACGATTAAGCTGCTGCAAATTCAAGGAGAATTATGCATTTTATGAATTTTTCCCAGGTAATGTTGTGCTAAAAAAACAGCTGAAGAATATATATATATATATATATATATATATATATATATATATTTTTTTTTTTTACAAAGGACACAACAATAATTACTTCCTCAAAGGAGCTGCTTGTTGCTCCACATTAAATCACTTCAAACTCAATTCCACAAAGTACTTCAAAGTCATAACATGTCCTCTTTCGAGCCATAGTTTTTAAATGTTAAATTTTTACTGCCTTCTGTATGTGAGTTTCTGGTGTTAGGTTTTTTTTTTTTTTTTTTGCGGTACCGGGGATTGAAACCAGGGGTGTTCTACCTCCGCGCTATGCCCCCGGCCCTATTTTTTTTTATACTTTATTTTGAAACCGGGTCTCATGAAGTTGCAGAGGGCCTCACTAAGTAGAGAGAGAGAGAGAGAGAGACAGGGAGAGAGAGAGAGAGAGAAAGACAGGGAGGGAGGGAGAGAGAGAGAGAGAGCAAGAGCTGAGGCTGGCCGCGAACCCGGATCCTCTGGTCTCCGCCTCCCAAAGTACTGGGATTACAAGCGTGCGCCACCACGCCCGGC
>PVJS01001560.1:0-95603 GCA_004027185.1 Glis glis
GGACGGGATGGGGCAGAGGGTGTGAATGGGAGAGCTAGGGAAAGGGGTAGAAGGACTGTGGGGAGACCGAGTGAGAAGTGGGCAGAAAGAGACCAGAGGGTAAAGACAGGATAAAAGTCAGAAAGAAATCAAAAGGGGGCACCGGGAGCGGAAACATCCTAGCAGGACCGAAGTCTAGAGGAGAGTCCGAGAACGTCAGCGAGTGAAGAAGGAACGGGAGAGAGGGAGCGCCCCATCTCGGCTTCGGCGCGGAGCTGGAGCCTGGGCAGGCAGAAGCAAGGGAAGGAAGGGTGCCCGAGGCTGCGCCCGGCGGGCAGAGGTGGAGCGGGCGGGCAGAGGTGCGTGCGGAAGGCAGGACCCACGCCATCGCCCCGCGGGCTGAGTGCCCCGGCGGGCGGGCGGGAGAGTGGCGGGGCAGGCGCTCGCTCACCGATCCGGGCGGCCGGCACTGTCCTCCGTCCGGGGGCTGCGGGCGGGCGCGGGCGGTGGCGAGGAGGGTGGCGAGGAGGGCGGCGAGCAGCGGCCCCGCCAGGGCGGCGTGCATCCTGCCGGGGTCCGCGGGGAGCGGGGGACCCTCCTAGGCAGCGCCCCCTCCGCAGGGCGGGGAGCCCCCAGCCGGGCACAGCGGAACCTCTGGAGCGCGGGGCTCCAGCCGCGGGATGCAGGGAGCCCTCTGGGGCGTGGCTGGATGTCCCTATCGGACCTGGGGGTCCCTCTGGGGCGGGGCTCCGTCTGTGGGAAGAGGGGGACCCTCTGGGGCGGGGCCCCTCACCAGGGCGCGCAGCCGGGTTGGCGGAGCCCGGGGTTCTGAGCGCGCGCAGAGGTCCGGAGCTGCGCCGGGGTCCGGGGGCGCGCGGGGTTCCTGGGGCAGTACCGAGTCCCGGGGTGCGCGGGGGTCTCGGGTTATGCTGGGCACCCGGGGCGCGCAAGGGTCCCAGGGGTGCGCGACGCTCCAGGGGGCGCGCAGTGGGACAAGTGCGGCGCAGGGCGCGGCGGGACGGGGGTCGGGTCTGGGGCGCCCGGCTGCCCCGAGCCCGGCTCAGAGGGGCGGCGGGCGGCCGCGCGGCCGCTGCCCGGGCTCCGCCATGCTGCTCCGCGGCCGGGAGGGAGGAGAGAGGAGGGCGGGAGAGCGGCGCGGAGCCGGGCCGGGCGGGGGGCTGGGGCCGCCGGCGGGGGAGGGGAGGACCCGGCGCGGGGGGCGGGGGGCCGGGGCCGCGCCGGGCCGGGCCGGGCCGCAGGGAGTCGGGGCGAGCTCCGCGCCCGGGCGCTGCGAGGCGGGGTCTGATGGGCATGGCAGGCGCTCGTTCGCTCCTCGCTCGCTCCCTCACACACGCGCGGAGGGAGGCGAAGCCCGCCGCAGCCACTTCCCAACTTTCCAAACTTCCCAGCGCAACTTTTTCCTCTCCTCCCCTGCCCGCGCCTCCTCCTCCCTCCTCCCTCCCCTTTCCCCTCGCCAGTTCCCCGCCGAGCCGGAGCTTCCGCGCGCCGCCGCCAGAGGGCGCCCGGGCCGAGGCCCCACCCGGCCCAGCTCCGCGGCCAGCCTCGGACCGCGGTGACTGGGCGGGTGGAGATACGTTTCTGCGTGTCCAGGAGGGGGTGAACAGCCAGCGGGGCAGAGGTTGGGCACTCACTTCTAGACTAGTTGGTAACGAAGCACAGTCCCAGGGAAGGTGGCATTTACAATGTTAGGCTGATGCGGCTGTGCCTAACACTGACATGCGCGTCTTAGGTGTTCTGCAAACACCAGCTGAATTAAAATGAAAATCTAAAAAGGAACAGAGCACAATCAGCCTCAAAATTCCTTGGAACCTTCCATTTAGGCAGTCATCTCCCATCTCTGTTTTCCTGGGTCCACGGGGGATCCCTGTTTGTGGCTCTAGAAGGATCAGGATCCCCAATCCCAGTTTCTTAGACCTTAGGAATTGAACGAGCCCTTACAAACAACTCCCTTCTGTTCCCAGGAGGCAAATGAGGCTTAGAGAAGGCCAAGGGTCAAGACGCAAGCTTCTAGATCATTTCCAGCAAATGAGGAAACCAAGTCACAGCCCCATTGCTTAGTTGTTACTGAGTTTGCTGACTCTTCTAGCATCAGAGGCTAAATGATGGATCAGGTGGTATTGTCAGGAGCCTACCGCTGAGAGAGTTAAAATACAGACAATGGTGCTGAAGACACAGAGGACATGGGGGCAGAGAGGAAGGGCTCCTAACACAGCTGGAGACTGCTGAGAGGGGCCTTGAAAGATAGTCAGACCCGGCTGAGAGAAGGAGGTGCAGGAGGTCTTGCAGGTGCCAGGTGTAGAGGTGTGAGAGCACAGGGGACCTAGGGGACTGCAAGCAGTTAGGCGTGTCCAGAGCAGAAGGCGGGAGCTGTTCTATGTACAAGGTGACAGGAAGTTGTCACTGCACTCTTTGAAGTCAAGGGTGGCTGGAGCACATCTGTACTTACAGGGAGCAAGGATCGGAGGGGGCGAGCCTGGAGCCAGGAGACTGGCAGGGAAACAGACAGTGAGGGGAGCTGGGGCCTGAGCCTAGGTCCCCTGACTCCCAGCTCAGTGCTCTCCATTTCTCCCACCTGTGCCTCCTGGCATCACATGGAAAACTGGAGAATGGCCATGTTAGACCATTGAGTGAGAAGGACCAGCTGGGCTAGAGGGGCAGGAAGGCTCCCCAGAGCACAGGATGGGGCCACTGAGAAGAACACCAGAAGGAAAGGAAGGGGACGGCAGAGACTGGCAGGTTGAACCACATCAATCACATGGATTTGCCACTTTCATAGGTCAGACATGGTAGGTTTGACCTACTAGGTATCGGAAGCTGCCTCTGCCTTGCAGCCTCTTAGCCACACGTACACCTGGTGACAGATGCTGAGCAGGCCAGAGTGTCCAGACAGCATGGTTCCCGACTACACACAGTATAGCTGTGTGTTTCATACACACAGAGCTCTGGGGGCTGGAGCTGTGATAATAGAGAAGAGCAGCCCCTGCAAAAAGCCCCCCACCCCCAGGCTCCCAAACTCCCTACAAACTCCCCTAAGTAAGGACAAGGTGAGTTGGTTGGGAAGTAAGGACTCAATTCCACTGAGAGGGAGGACATGGCTCTCACTAGGGAACTAGAAAGTACAAGGCAGATAGACATTGGACAGGACCCGAATCCAGTTAAAACTGGTGTGTGTGACTGCACATTGGTGATTATTTAAAGTCTTCCTCTTCTGTATTTCAAATGAAAGTTCCCTGGTATCTTTTTTTTCCCTAAAATTATGAATGCTTTGGTAGCTGATTGTCCTGAGTGCTAGCCTTCTCCATGGCCCCATTCGATGTCTGTGACCAGGGGCAGAGCCATTAGCTTCTCTGTGACTCTCTTTCTCCAGCCAGCCTCTTCTCCTTCCCACTATTTTTCTAGGAGTCAATGTGTACAGTAAGATTTTAGGCTCTTCACCAATATTCATACTGTTGGTGTTAATGAGATATAAGAACAAATAAGGTTTTTAATCCAAGAGAATTAAAAATGTACCTCTATGCAGACACTTATACACAAATGCTCGTAGCAGCACTGGTCATAGTAGCCAAAAAGGTGGAAATGACCCAAATGTCCATCAGCTGATAAATGGATAAGCTGAATGGGGTATGTCAAGAATCATGTGGTATACCTTAAATATCTACAACTTTTAAATGAGGTATATTCATATGATGGAATATCATTTGGCTATAAAAAGGAATGACGTACTAATGCATGTACGACATGGGTCAATCCTGAAAACACTATTCTAGATAAAAGAAGCCAGTCACAAGAAGATATATATCATGAGTCCATTTATATGAAATGTCCAGCATGGGCAAATATATAGAAACAGAACGCAGATTGCTAATCAACTAGAGAGAGCTAGGAGGAAGCCCTGGGTGATGATGAGCCCTAAGTCCTGGACACCGGGCAGCGTGGTCCCGAGTGTCATGGAGAGGCTTCATCACCAGTGTCAATGAGCTCCTGGCGTGCATCACCTCTAAGGGCCTCCAAACCCAACACTGAAATTCCAAGTTCAGGGTCACAGCCTGCCCAGGACCTTTAGGGAGGACAGGAAAGGTCTGGGCTCAAGAGCGGCCTGTGGACTCAGATTCCCGCCTCCTCTCCCTCAGGGCAATTCTGGCCCACTTTCCTTTTATTGCCTTTTAATTACATTGTTCAATCAGATTGGTACCAGGAATCTGTAGGCTGTAACAGCCAGGGCAGGAGCCGAAGCCTTGTAGCGTAACTAAACCAACACAGTCTGCCTCCTGAGCAGATCCGGGAGCCAAGAGCTGCTGAAGGGCATCTTCATCCTGCTCGCAGGAGGGAGGTAAGAGATTTTCCTGCTCTTGGTGACCCAGAGCAGAAGTTTTGCTCTGGGCCTGAGGGCCACCCTCTTGGCAGGCCACCGCCTGGACCATTAGCCACACTGGCATTTTCAGATGGGCGTGGCCTGACTTGCAGCTCTGACTCCTATCCCAGGCATGCCTTCTCTTACCCACCCCCAGGCTCTGTCCTCTCTACCCCTAGCCTTGGTTGGAAGTTAATCCTTGATGATTGAAGGACATGATTGCCTTGGGGGCTGGGGAGAAGGGAAGCTGACTCCAGGAGCAAACAGAGGGCAGCAGTGCTTAAGACAGACTAAGGTGAAGGAAAGAACCAGAAAAAGAGGCAGACACTGAGATGATTCAGAAAAGGGCATTGCGCACACGGTCACGAGGGGCAATGAGAGGCTGGAGTTATATGTAAAATGGCATTCATTAAAAACAAAACAAACCCTACTGTGTTTCTGTTCCTTCCCCCCAGCCCAGTGTGTGTGTGTGTGGGGGGGGTACAGAATCAGCCCAGGGCTTTGTCCCCAGAGAGCTTACAATTCAGTGGAGAGCACAGAGATGCAAACAAACACTGTGAGAAACATAGAGGGGAGAAAAGGAGCAACTAAGTCAGCCTTAAGAGAGAGGAGATCAGCAAAAGTTGTTCCAAGAAGGTGATGTTGGACAGGGAGGAGGAGGAGAGAGGTGGTTTCCAGCAGTAGGAAGAGCATATGCAAAGGTATGAAAGTGTAAATATTTAGCTTACTTAGGGAACTGTAAGCAATGATGGGGAAGAACTAGAATTTAGGAGAACTATTGGGGATGGTCAGAAATAAGACTGCGCCAGGAAGGGCTCTGCGTGACACCGGAAAGCTCTTTATCCTGCCATGCAAAGGAGGCCATCCAGCGTGGTCTGCATAAATCGTGGGTGCTGGTTGAGGGTGGCTAACATGTCAGGCTCCAGGTGGGATGTGTGCACAGCCAGAGGTGCTTACCTTCAGGGATGCAGCAGCCATGCTACGCCTTGACTATATCAGGTCACAGGTATTTATTGGGTCCCCACATGTACTGCAGTGTAATAGCATGAAGGAATAACAGACCTGCCCTCTGGCTACTTGCAACTTTTGAACAAGACAAAAAACATGTAGGTGGCAAGTTGAAATGCACTTCAGTGAACATGGCTGCAGGGAGCATGTGAGCACAGGTGTCCCTGTGAGACACCGATGTCATTTCTTGTGAATATAACCTCAGACGTGAGGTTGCTGGCTGTAATTTTATTTGAAGAACCTCCATAAGGCTTTCCATCATGGCTGTACCAATTTGCATTTCCACCAACAGAGTTCATGGATTGGTTGAAATTATGAACTTTCAGATATAAGAGGAACAAGTTCTGAGGATCTAATGTATAGCACAATGATGGTTCATGAGTTAATTAATTTGATTATAATAATCATCATACAATATATGTGGATGCTATTAAGTCATCATGTTGTACACCTTACACATATACAATCTTGGTCAATTAAATATTTTAAAATAAAGAAAAAGATTTATAAGTATTAAAAAAAAGGCTTACACTGTAAGGGCCAGGTCAGTGATGTAATATGATGAAAATCTAGGCAGTCAGTGAGAGCTGAGGGGTCAGGGGTATCTTCCTGGAAAAGCAGCTTTTAAATTGTTCTGTGAAGGAAAAAGAGAATTTAAATAGATTGAAAAAAGTCAGGTGCAGTGGGACACCTGTAATCCCAGTACTTAGGAGGCTGAGACAGGAAGATAGCGGGGTTGAGGCTAGCTTCAGCAACTTATCAAGAACCTCGAAATTAGAAAAAAAATAAATGAAAAGGGCTATGGGTGTTGCTCAGAGGTATAATACCCCTGGATCCAATCTCCGGCACCCCTCCCAAATTAAATAATAAATAGATGGAAAGAGACTTGCTTGCATCCCAGGTAAGGGGAATGAGAGGGCAGGGACTGAGGGGCAGGGGAAAGAGCCTTGTGGCTGGAGAGGAAAGAATGGCCTCGAGAGAGTAGGCGGGGCTGGGATGGCACGGGCCATGTGACAAGTGAAGGAGGGAAAGGAGCCCAGCAGGGGGTCAGAGTAGACCAATCCAGTGCCAGACCCTTTATCTAAAGGATCTTAGTGACACTGTAAGACACATATTTTAATCCCATTTTAAAGATGAGGAAACTGAGTCTCCGAGGGGAGACATGACACATTCAAGTCATGTAGCTGATGGAACGCCTGACTCTCTAGATCTTTCCACTAAAGCACTTGCTTCCTTCAGGACACAAATGGGAAGGGGGCACAGGTAGCACAGGCTAGACTGGATGGAGCTTGTGGAAGCCCCCGCCCGCACACATACACACACTCCCAGGGGGTGCGCCCCTACCACATATGGCAGTCAGGGGCTATCTCTCCCAATCTAATTAGGACATTTAGGATTTGCCTTTCACTTTAGCCCGAGCTGTGCAAGGCTCCCTTCCTCTATTTAGAAGTATGGAAAGGGAAAGAAGAAATGTGATGCTTGAAACAAAATCCCCCATCGTGTTGACCACTAAATGGCACTTAGACCCCAAGTATACACACAGCTGCTTTATGTAATGAAGGCTGCGGACCATGTTCTTGGATATAAAATAACAAACCACATATAAAGTTTTACGTTGCTGTGTAATTAGCACGGATCTGTGAGTGTGCGAGGTGGCCAGGGTGAGGACAGGGGGGCTTGGCCGGTGAGCTGTGGAGGAAAGAGGGCCGGGGGACCAGGAAGACAGGAGCCTGAGTCTCTACTGCACCACTTGTGCCCTTTGACCTTGGGCAAGTTATGAAACTCTTGAAACTTTTGATTTCACATCTGTCCAAGGGGATGACTGTACAAGTTTTATAGCAGTGGTTTCCCCCTCCTCCCTGTCCCCAGGAATATTTGACAGTTTTTAAAGACAGTTTTTGGCTGTTATAACTGGGAAGGTGCTTCTGGCATCTGGTGGGTGGAGGCCAGGACACTGCTAAGTATCTTACAATGCACAGGGCAGCCCCTTCTAAAGCAACGGACCATCCCTCCCCAATGCCACCCGTGCAGAGACTGAGAAATCCTGCCTTCGAGGATTGCTATGTGATGATATAATCTTTACTAACTTTTATTGGGCATTTACTGCATGCCACATACTGTCCTATCACTTTATTTAAATGTGCTAACTCTTACCTGTTCATACTAAATCTCTAAGGGACCTACTACTATTATCTTCATTCTATAGATGAGGAAACTGAGGTGCAGCCCAATGCCACACACTTAGTAAGAGGTGAAGCCAGAGTTTGAAACAAGGAGAGCAGTTCCAGAGCCTTCCACATGTGAGCCTGAACGTATGCTTGACAAGTGCTTGCTTCTATGCCTGGCATATGGCAGTCACAGTGACTTTTGTAAAGACAGTGAGAGGGTTCATTCATTCATTCATGCAGCACCTGTGCATTGAGAGACTAGTCAGCGCTAAAGACTTGGTGACTGAGATAGGCAGGGTCCTTGCTCACACTCAGATTGCTTTCTAGTTGATGAAGAAAAAAATAACAAGCAGGTCATTAAATAATGATGGAGCTAGTGTAAGTGGTAGAGAGCCTCTGGTGGATGATGAGGAGTCTACCGTGAGATGACCTGAGGAAGGGGCTTAATCAGCAGAGGGAACAGCCTGGGCAAAGGCCCTGAGGTAGGGAGGAACCTTGGTGTGTTCAGGAAACAGAAGAGTCTAGCAGAGTCAGACCTGTGTTATGAGGGAGAAAATTCCAAGAGCCACCAGAAAGTTAGGAGGGGCCAGATGAAGTAGGACTTTGTAGGTCGAGGTAAGGAGTTTGGATTCCAACTTTACTGAGAAGCTATGGGAGGGTTTTAAAGAAGAGGAACATGATCTGATTTAGGTTTTTAAAAGGTCATGCAGACTTTGGTGTGGAGGATGGCGAGGGGCAAGTAAGGAACTCCGGGGGCCCAGTAAGGACCCTGGGCCCAGCGGGTAGGGCTGGGAGGTCTCAACCCAGGGTGGTTGCCTTGGAACTGGAGGAAGTGAGCACATTCGGGTCATGCAGACCTAAAGCCAGCAGCTACTATTTTTTGATGGATAAGATGTGGAGGTGAAAGTAGGCAGGACCCAAGCATGATGCCAAGTCTTTTGTCCTGAGCACCTGACTCCATTAGCTAAGCTGGATATGGCTGTAGAAGGAAAAGAGTTTTAAGAGAGCAGAGAGGAGGTATCAAGAGCCCAGTCTGAACTGGGCATGGTGGCACGTGCCCGTAACCCCAGTACTCGGGTAGCTGAGACAGGAGGATTGAAGGTTTGAGGCCAGCTTTAGGAACTTATCAGGACTCTCAGCAACTTAGCAAGATCCTGTTTCAAAATAAAAAAATAAAAAGGGCTGAGGATGTCGCTCGGAGGTAGAATGTTTCTGGGTTCAATCCCAACAACCAAACAATTAAAAGTTAGAAGAGTCCAGTCTGAGGTCATGATCATCATGAGTTACCTAGTAGAATCCAAGTCCAGGTGTTAAGGTAGCAGCTTATAAGTAAGTCTGGGTTTCTGGGAAGCAGACAGAGCTGGAAAGATACATTTAGGATCCATTGCACAGAGATGAAATGTAAAGCCAAGGACCTACTAGAGATAAGATGGATGGATAGCTAGCTAGCTAGTTAGATAGATAGATAAATAGAATTAAAGATGGCCTGGGTCTAAGCCCAGGGGACTCATTCATTTCAAGTTTGAAAGAGAAATATTCACCAAAATAGATAAAAGTAAGAGAAAAGCCAAGGAGAAAGAGGTAATAACATATAATAAAATGTATCAGGGAAGCAACCATTAGATTTGACCACAAGCAGGTTGACAGGAGACATTTTAGTGGGCTGCTCAAGTGAAAAGGATTGAGGATAAAGAGAGAGGGGAGGAAGTAGAGATGGCCTCTGTGGGCAACTCTTTCTAGAAGATTTGTGGTAAAGGAGGAAGCAAGGGAGTGGCCTGAGAATACGGATCAGTGTGGGTCATGCCCTGTGCTTGTAGGCTGTCTTGAGGATCTAGCAGAGGAAGGAGCGTCTGATCCCAGAGAGAGGGAGTGTTCCCTGAGGAAGTCCTCAAGGAGTACTGCAGAAAGCAAGAGGTTTGAGATTGGAGACAAGGACGGGCTAATCCTCGTTGGGACATCTCGTCTGACAGGAGGGAAGGCAGCATGAGGAGACAGGTAGCGAATGATGTAGTAGTCAGGTGGGGAGATAAAGCTGCTCTGAAATAATCATTTCCACTTTCTCACAGAGAAAGATCTGAGCCCTGACCTGAGCCATTGACCAGCCCTTCGCCCTGACAACTGATTTGTACTGAGCCTTAATCCTGGCCCCAGACTTGGCTCTGCCCCATAGACTGAATGTCTAATTGAGTTCAGCCACCTCCCTTTGCTCCCAAGGGAGGCCCTGGGAAGGAGCATGGGTGACTGAGCATAACCCATCTCTATCCCGGAGAACACTTGCAGCAAAGAGGCTTGGCAGCACCTGAATGATCCAGGGCCGAATGCTCCTTCAAGACAGTGTCAAAAAAGGGAGCTCCCAGGACTTGCCAGGGCACAGGTTGGTAAGAGTAAAACCAATGTGGGGAGAGTCAACATAAGAGAGAAGCAGGAATAGGAAGCTATGGAAATGGACCAAGAGTTTAGATTCATTAGAATGTAAGGCCCCAGCTGTAACAGGAATGGAGAAATCACTGAGCCTGGCAATAAGGACAAGCAAGCAGAGCTGAGTGAAGTACAGGTGTGTAGGATGGAGTAATTGGTGGTTCAACTACATCTAGGAATATTGAGTGCGCTTCAGATTTTTCCCTTTATCATAGACTCTTGGTGAACCAATATGGTCTATACATTTTTATGGTGATCAAGAGTTTATAGCTGTAAAATACCTGCTGTGTAGGAAAAGGCTTCAGGACTCCCTAGCTTTATCCCTCCATACCTCAATATCCTCATCTGTACAGTGAGAACAACAGTAATGTGGTTCACAGGTCTGTCGTGGGGATCAAGTAAGAAGATGATGTGAAAACACTTTGTGTACTGTGAAGAGCCATGAGTGTGGATTTGTGATCATTATTAATATTAAGAAGAAGCTGGGCACAGTGGTGCATGCCTGTGATCCCAGTATTTGGGAGTCTGAGACAGGAGGATTGCAGGTTCAAGGCCAGCTCAGCAACTTAGTGAGACCCTGTTTCAAGATAAAGATTAGAAAGGGATGAGAGTGCAGCTCAGTGGTAGAATGCTCCTAGGTTCAATCCCCAGGGAAGAAGAAGAAGAGAAGAAGAAAAAGAAGAAGAAGAAGAAGAAGAAGAAGAAGAAGAAGAAGAAGTAGAAGAAGAAGAACAGGAAGAAGAGGAGGAGGAGGAGGAGGAGGAGGAGGAGGAGGAGGAGGAGGATGACTAGCTGTTCTTCTCAAAAGTATCTCCTGTCCTAGGAGAAATATGTTCATGCTCTTCTAGAAAGTTCTGAAAGGGTGTGTGTCATCTGCAATATGGAGACATTATGGAGGTCTGTGTCCTGGTGACAACAGATCCACTGCACTGAGCAGTTGGGCAAGATGAGCTTTGTCTGGAGATGCTCTGCTGAGGAGCGTGGGCAGTGCAATCCAGCCAGCACTCCACCTGTTAAACTGTGGGCCCTAGCAAGAGGTTGCGTCTGTGTCTGACTCCACTAGGCATCCTACAGGCCAGTGGTGGCTCTGGTAACACCCACATTGCTTTCTTAAATACTTAGGTTTGCTTGGGCTTTACTTACCGGATCCAATCATGGGGAATCAGATGACTCTCTGTCTTCAGCTACTGCATTCTCATGATGATATTCCAATCTGTATGCCCAGCTTGGTCTGTCCTCTTAATGAAAGCTCTGCTTTCCCATCAGACTCATCATGTCAGAATTCATTCCTCAATTTTTCTTGGTTAAGAATTTGAGCTAGATTCTTTTTTTTTTCTTGGTGAGCTACATCTTCAACTCTTTTTAAGTTTTATTTTGTGACAGGGTCTCACTAAATTGCTGAGGTTGGCCTTGAATTTGCAATCCTCCTGTCTCAGCCTCCCAAGTACTAGGATTACAGGTGTGTACCACCACACGCAGCTTGTGCTAGACTCTTGACTCCCATTTTATCTTTGAAACCCCTTTTCATTAATCTTCTCAAGAAGTTGTCTGGACACTGCCAAGAAGCTCACTACCTCCTGAGGTAGGCAATTCCATTTTCAAGCAGCTCTTTCTATTTAGAAACTTCTATATATTGAGATTGTACCTGCCAACCTAGAGCTTCTGCCCACCAGCCCCTGATACCTGACCTTGGGACCACCTGGAGCAAATCTCCATTTTCTCCATGACACAGATATTCATAGATCCAGGTACAGGGACCAGGTTATGTTGGGTCTTATTGATGACTCTTCCATCTCTTACTGAAAAAGTTTTGCTTCTCTTCCCTCTTTTGATGTTTTTTTTTTAATTCCTCATGTCTAGAAATGGTACCGACATTTTACAGTTTTTTTCATCCATTGACTTACCAACGCATTCATCCAACATCTACCTGTCCAGGGATCCAAGTCTAGGAGAAGTGAAGTGGCCTGTCCAATCTTCAGCTGCTCAGCTTTTCTCTGACCAGATCCACACGACTTCAGTGACTCACAGTGACCTCCCCAGAGAAGCAGACACTTTGGAATCTAGGCTACCTCTACAGTGGCAGAAGCTTTTGCTGACTCTCGACTTTTGTCAAAAATTTGTGTGTGTGTGTGTGTGTGTTTGTGTGCGTGTGTGTGTGTCCACAGATGTGTGTGTGTGCATACATGAGTGTATTTTTTTTTGCCTCTGAGCTTTTTCTTCATCTGTCCAGAATGTTTAGCATTCCCAGCTCTTTCTTCCCCTGTCAATTCAGCAGCTGACATTCTATTCAATATCAATCATTTTCTCTCAGTAAATCCCTTTTCCTCAAGACTTTTCAGTAATGCAGCAGCTGAAAGAATCACTATTTCTAGCTACAACATAAAGCATTAGCCCAGAATTAGGGAAACACGAGTTCCGAACAGCGAGTTCAAAGAATTGCCATCTGTACTGCGGAAGGGCCGTTAAAGAAGCCTCGCAAGGGCAGAGACTATTTCAGGGCTTTCCATTTTGTATTGTGCAAAGCTTAGATTCATAATAGTTGCTATTACTCACTGCAATGACTGATTGATAATTTTTTCCCTTTTTTGATACTGGGGATTGAACCCAGTGGCTCTACTTCCAAGATACACCCCACAGCCCCATTTAATTTAATTTATTTATTTTTTTTGCGTACCAGGGATTGAACCCAGAGGGGTTCTACCTCCGCGCTACACCCCCGCCCCTATTTTTTATCCTTTATTTTGAAACCATGTCTCACGAAGTTGCGGAGGGCCTCACTAAGTAGCTGAGGCTGGCCGCGAACCTGGATCCTCCGGTTTCTGCCTCCCAAGTACTGGGATTACAAGCGTGCACCACCACGCCACATTTTATTTTTTGTTTGGAAACAGTCTCACTAGGTCGCTGAGAGTCTTGCTACATTGCTGAAGCTGTCCTTGAACCTGCGATCCTCCTATTTCAGCCTCCCAAGTACTGGCATTACAGGCATGCACCACCACACCCTGCTTGTATTATGCAAAACCTGTAGTCATAACAGTTGCTATTACTTGCTGCTGTGAGGGATTGATAATATTTTGAGGCACTTACTACCTTCAGGCATTGAAGAATGTATGCGATTTCCAGTTGTTTACCAGCCCTTAGTCTTGCCAGTTTTTGTAATTACAGCCTTCCTAGTGAGTGTGAAGTGGTATGTCATAGTGTTTTTAATTTACATTTTTCTAATGATTAATGATGTTGAACATCCTTTCATGTGCTTCTTTGCCATTCTTGTATCTTCTTTAGTGAAGCCTTTGCTCAAATCTTTTGCTCATTTATATTGGGCTGTTTGGCTTTTTACTATTGAGTTGTGATAGTTCTTTATTCTGGTCACAAGTCTTTTGTCAAACATAGTGTTATAAATACCTTCTCTTTGTACATGGCTGTATTTTTATTTCCTTAACAGTGTCTTTTGGAGAGCAAATGTGTTAATGTTGAAGAAGTCCAATTTATCGATTGTTTTTCTTTTATAGTTTGTACTTTGTGTGTCCTATTTAAGAAATCTTGGCCGAACCCAAGGTCACTATGGTTTTCTCTCCTTTGTTTTATTCTAGAAGTTTTATAGTTTTAGCTTTTACACTTGGGGCAGTGATCTATTTCTAGCTACACTGATATGTGTTAGGAGATAAGCATCAATAGTCATAGGCTTTTCCTCCTCCTCTTCTACCTCTTCCTCTTCCTCCTTATTTTCCTTCCTTCCCCTCTCTTCCCTCTACCTTCTTCCTCTTCCTTCTCTTCTTCCCTCCCTTCTTCTTTTGCAAATGGACATTCATTGTTTTGATACCATCTGTTGAAAGATAGCCTTTCTATATAAAATTACCTTTATAAAAAACCACTTGGTCATTTATGTGCGGTTATATTTTTGGAATTTATTATGTCCCATTGATATACATATCTATATTTACAGCAACACCACACTGTTTCTATTACTATAGCTTTATATTAGTCATCATGTAACTAAGTCATCCAGTTTTGCTCCTAATTTTCAAATTTTGTTTGTCTATCAAGTTCTTTGCATTTTTGTGCAGATTTTAGAATCAGTTTGTCAATTTCTGCAAAAATGTCTCCTGGGATTTTGGTTTAAATTCCAGTGAATCTCTAGAGATCAATCAGGGGAGAATTTACATCTTGATGATGGTGAGTCTTATAATCCATAAACATAGTTTATTTCTCCTAAGGTTTTCTTTAATTTCTCTCAGTAGTACTTCCATATACATATCTGCACATCTTTTATAAAAATTTTCCTGAGGTATTTTATGGTTTTTGCTGATCTTATAAATAGCATTTTAAAATTTTCAATTTATGGTTGTTCCTTGAAAGTATATAAAATACAGGGGCGGTGGCTGTCCATACCTGTAATCCCAGTACTTGGGAGAATGAGACAGGAAGAATCGCAGGTTCCAGGACAGCCTCAGCAACATAGATTCAAAACAAACCATAAAAAGGAATGGGATGTGTCTCAGAGGTAGAATGCCCCTGAGTTCAATCCCCAGTACCAAAAAAAGAAAAAATAAAACAGAAAAGAAAGTATGTAAAATACAACAGAACTTTATGTATTGCTCTTGTTTCCTGCAGCCTCGCATTTTATACATCTACAGAGATGATCAAATTAGTCTGCAATGGCATTGCCTCCCTCATTCTTTTTTTTTTCCTTTTTTTTTTTGCGGTACTGGGGATTGAACCCAGGGGCATTCTACCTCCGAGATCCACCCCCAGCCCTATTTTCTATACTTTATTTTGAAACAGGGTCTCACTAAGTTGCGGAGGGCCTCACTAAGTAGCTGAGGCTGGCCACGAACCAGGATCTTCCGGTCTCAGCCTCCCAAGTACTGAGATTACAAGCCTGCGCAACCACGCCTGGCTTCATTCTTGTTACTAATAATTTGAGTATTTTTTTCTTGATCAGAGTGGTTAAAGATTTATTATTTTTATGGATCTTAAATACTTTGTTTTATTGATGCTCTCCATTTTTCTGTTTTCTATTGTATTTTATATATTTGACCCCATAAATATATGTTTGGTATTGGGAATTGAACCCAGGGGCATTTTACCTCTGAGCCACACCACCAGACCTTTTTTAAATTTTTTTTTTTTATTTTGAAAGAGGGTCACACTAAGTTGCTGAGGCTGGCCTCAAACTTGCAATCCTCCTGTTTCAGCCTCCCGAGTACTGGAATCACAGGTGTGAGCCCTAGAAAAGAATGTTTACCTATTGTTATTTGATGAAATTTCTACAAATGTCAGTTACATCAAATAGATTACAGTGTTTTTTAAGTCCTCCTAATCTTTACTTGTTTTGTTTTGGTTCAATCAATTATTGTCAAAAGAATACTGACGTTTCCAAGTGTAATTTTGGAATTCATTTTTTCTTTCACTTCTGTCAGTTTTTGCTGCATATACATTTTGGTGCATATACATTTTGTTTCTGTCCTCTTGAATAATTGACCCCTTTATTATTATGAAGGACCTTTTTATCTATGGTAATATTTCTTTCCTTGAAGTCTACTTTGTCTGATATTAACAAATTCACTCCTACTTTCTTTAGTGTTAACATGGTATGTCTTTTTCCATTTCCTGCTTGTAACCTATGTGTGTCTTTAAATTTAAAGGGGATTTCTTTAGCTGGATGTAGTGATACAAGCCTGTAATCCTAGTACTTGGGAAGCTGAGACAGGAGGATAGTGGGTTCAAAGCCAGCCTCAGCAATTTAGTGAACTTCATTTGTTTCTTTATTTTGAAACAGGGTCTCACTAAGTTGCGGAGGGCCTCACAAGTTGCTGAGGCTGGCCAGGAACCTGCAATCCTTCTATCTCAGCCTCCCAAATACTGGGGTTACAAATGTGCACCACCATGCCCAGCTTAGTGAACTTTTTTTGGAACCTGTTTCCAAATAAAAATAAAATTGGGCTGGGGGTGTAGCTCAGAGGTAGAATGCCCCTGGGTTCAATCCCCAGGACCACAATAAATAAAGGAATGAATGAATGAATGAATGGGATTTCTTATATGCAGCATACAGTTAGGTTTGCTTTTTTATTCCAATTTGACAATTTTTTTGCATTTAATGTGATTATAGATCTGGTGGGGTTTAAATGTACCATTTTGCTCTCTGTTTTCTATTCTATTTTTTCCATCTCTTTTTTATTAATTGGTTATTTGTATGATTCTATTTTATTACCTTATTAGCCCTCTTCACTCCTCTTCTTTCCCTCCTTCTCCTTTTCTTTTAAAATAAATTATTGCTTTCTGATCTACAGTATACATGCCCACATTAGTGGTAGAAGTCAGTCTGTCTGTCTGTATATTCATCTATCTGTCATCTGTCTAGCTCTTTATTCTCATGTCCCATTCCCTTTCTTCTTCTCAACACACAGGAAACAATTACAATATGTTTAATGTGTGTTTTTGTACATGTTCTTGTGAATCTATATTGTTGCTCAACGCATATATTTTTAAATTATATAAATTGTATTGCAGTTTATCTGATTCTGTTCTTTTATCACCAAGAACATACTCTCATGATAAATTCATACTTTTTCTAACTTCTGCAAAATACTCAATGGTAGTACCCCACGTATTTTACCTGTCTACACGCTTGCACGATGCTCTTCCAGGTTCCCTGGGACTCCTTGACCCCACAAATGTTGCTGCAATGAACATCCTTGTACATCTTATCCTATAAACCTGGGTTAGCACTTTTGGAGGATGCATAACCAGGAGCTTAATAACTGAGTTGTAGTGCATGTGTGCACTTAATTTTACTAAGTGGTGAAGAATGGTCTCCAAAATGGCTGCACCACTCCATAATCCTGCCCGCTGGATAATTTACACACACACACACACACACACACACACACACACACACACACCCGAGAATCAAGTCATTTCTATCTTTTTAATTTTTATTGGCATAAGTTATATAAGGTGATACTTCATTGTGATTTGACTTGTATTTCTCTGATTATTAATAATTTTGAGCGACTCTCCCAGTGGTTTTTCTTTTCTTGAGTTTCTTCTTCTAAAAATTATCTATGCGTGCATAACCACTGCCTCTTTTTCTAGTGACTTTTCCCTTTTTCTTGCTGATTTGCAGGTGTTCCTTGCATCTTCTAGAAACAAGAAGATAATGTTAATCCCTTCTCAGTTTTGAACATTGAGAATATCTTTGATTCTTTTATTTTCTCTACATGCGCTTCACTGAATATCTTCTTTATAATGAGCTCAAATTCATTTTTTCTTATTTCATATACTTTTAATATTATGTATGACATTCTTCAAATCAAAGTCATAAAGATATTCTTCTATATAGCCTACTCATTTTATATCTTCCTCTTCTTCTAGTAACTTTATTATTCTTCTCCGAACTGTATTTTCCTTTCAAAAGCACATTTGTGCTTTTGATCCATATAATAACAGCTTTATTAATTAAGGGATCAAGTGCTACCCTTCTACACACGATGAGCTAGATTTACTCAATTTGTCAGTATCAAATTGATTTGTCACATCACTTCTACTGAATGTTAAATCTTTTATATATGCATCCATGAGGATCCTAGCAATAAACAAAAATACAAGCCCAAATGGACTAACCAAGAAAAGTTTAATGAAAGACTCCAGGGTAAGGACACCAACAAGGTAGGTAGGCGCTCAGTAATGACAGTGGGGAATCTCTCATCCTCGGCCCTCCAGTGCCCGCCCACTAGGGATGAATGGGTGAGGGGAAGAGTAGTGATCAAAACCCAGAGAAAGCTGTTGCTGCTGTTGCAGTCTTTGGACTAAGTAGCAGCCCGAGCTTGCCTGCAGCCTGGCAGGAAGAGAGGTAGAGCATAACTATGCTCTTTCTCCTTTCCCCTCCAACTTGCCTCCAGTGACTTGTTGGCAAACTCAACAGGGACTTGTCAGTGTGAGTACAGTTCATGCAATGAGGGAGGATGGCCTCTGAAGAAGACAGAGTAGAGAAGGGCGGAGGAGGGATCTGGAGGGGCAGAGTGGACCCCAAGTGCTAGTGTGAGACTGTGTGTCTGCGCCTCTGTTCTGTGACAGTGGTGTCTAGCTGTTCTTGTGTCAGCACCGCCACGCATTTATTACCATGGTTGTGTAGCATGTCACTATCTGGAAGGCTGCGTTCTCTCCCCTTCTTTTTTTAAGGTTTAAAGTTCTTGGGTTAACTGCATTTGTATTTCTCTATGTGCATTTGAGAGTAAGTGCATTGAGTCCTCCACAACTCAGCTGGAATTTTGAGTGGCCTTATATTAAAAGCTTATATTGATTTTGGAGAAGGGATGTATTTTTAATATTAATTCAGCGCATTCATGTGCAGGAATGTCTCTGTACGTATTCACATTATATTGTATCCTCTATTCATATTATGCACTTCTACACAAAGGTCCATTGTATTCTTGGTTAAATCAGTTATTAGATACTTTCTATGTTGTGGCTATCATGAACGGTGCACATATTTAGTGAGCGCCTTCTGTGTGCAGGTCCTGTGTTGGGGGATATGGATGCGGTAGTGAATGTGACGTGGTCCTTGGTCTCACGGAGCTGACCCTGCATGTAAACAGACAAATACACAGCCACACATGGTGATGAGTTCTCTGAAGCAAAGGCCCAGCTTTCCATCCTGGCCCTCTGCCTTGCCCATGTCACTCCTTAGGGCGCTGCATTACTGTTCTTACACAGATCCCAGCCAGATGTCAGCAGACAGTGTTGCAACCCCAGATCTAATTCCATCAGGCCAGTTTGTTCATCTTTAGAAAGAAGGGTTGGACTGAACCATCTTTTAGGACTCTTCAGCACCATCCATCTTCTTTCTCCTCCCTTCTGCTCTTTCCTTCCCTCCCTCTCCTTCTACCCTCTCTCTTCTTTCGCTCCCTCCTTTTATTCCTCCCTCCTTCCTTCTTTCTTTCTCTTCCTTCCTCTCTTTACCTCGCTCTCTTTCTCTTCATTTCCTCTCTCCTTCCCTTTCTTCATTCCTCTATAATTGAGTGTGAATGAAAGAACAGTATTACCCAGGAAGGGAAACGGCTGTGTCTAGTTTTAAGTGCTGTTGGGTTGCTCAGGCCAAAATGCCCTCAGTAGAACACGCAGCTGTGGATCTTAGGAGAAGAATCCACAGCTGGAGATGTGTGGCTGAGAGATACCACTTGAAGTCCTGATGTGAATGAGGCACTTAGGAAGAATACGAGGCAAAAGAGAAGGACTAAGCATAGAACGCGAGGGATTGGGCCACTTAAAGTAAAAGAAGGGGAAAGGTCTTTCAGAGGAAACCTGCCATCTGTGTAGTGTTATTGGGTAAAAGGCTTTCAACCTCCCATGAAGTCACTTTGGAAGGAAATTTAAATGACTCATGATCCAGCTTTTACCATTCTTTTTACATCATCCTTCCCTTGGAAAGAAAACTAGTCAATCGATGATCTTCAATTTCAAAACTGTTGCACTGGCTTTAAAAAAATCCATTTATTTTATTTTTAAATATTTTTATTGGTGCATTATGATTATGCATCATAGTGAGGTTCAAAAATGATACATTCATACATGCTGACTTTCACTGCTTTTTTTTTTTTTTGCGGTACCAGGAATTGAACCCAGGGGTGTTCTACCTCCGCGCTACACCCCCGGCCCTATTTTTTATACTTTATTTTGAAACCGGGTCTCACGAAGTTGCGGAGGGCCTCACTAAGTAGAGAGAGAGAGAGAGAGAAACAGGGAGAGAGAGAGAGAGAGAGAGAGAGAGCTGAGGCTGGCCCCGAACCCGGATCCTCCGGTCTCCGCCTCCCAAAGTACTGGGATTACAAGCATGTGCTACCACGCCCGGCTTCACTGCTTTTATTCATGAGATATTGGAGGAAGCCATCAGTAGCCCTTTAGTTGCCTCAGTTTACCCATCTATAAAATAACCATAATGATGAAGGCTGTGTTGAGGGTGAATCTAGATTCTGGGAAAGTAAGACATTTCTCTGGAGTTAGAAGATCATCGTGTTATTCTTCATGATACGACCAAGGGTTAGATTTGTTTTCTGTCTTTGACCTTTGTTCCCCATTCATTAACTAACTTTCTTGTAAACTAGTCTTCATTCCAGTCTCACATATCTCTTCCTTCTGTTCCAGTTCCTCTGGGCTCCCCACACCCAGCAGTTGGGAGATCAGAAAGATACCATCTGCTGATTAATAAACAGACATGTATTCCTTTATAAGTTGGTTGGATCGGGGTGTCTCTTGCTGTCTTTGTTCTGAATGTTCATACATTCCATGACATACTCACTTATCGAAGGCCGCACCCGGAGGCTCTGTGGCTGGATGAATCACCTCTGAGCTGACCATCCTTCCTGGAATCCATGGGCCGCAGCCATGTGAGTTCAGCCAAAGCGGACACCTGCCACCTACTTAGAACAGGGCTGGCTTCTGGCAATCACGTCGTTACAGAGTCTGCTTGGAGCCTGGTCAGTCAGCTTGATGATCGTGGATGGAACTTCTGTGAAGCACTCTGTGTGTTCGGTACTAAGGTAGTGGGGGTGCATCGCAGAATAAAAATAAAGCAAGAGACTGGGTCCCGGATCCTCAGAAGGAAAGAAGATAGCAGGGAAGGGTGGCAGGTTTGGGTAAAAACTTAAGGCATTTCGTGAGCAGATTTTTATTTATCGAGTCCAGATTTGGGACTTAACAGCCTACAACTCCCCCAAATGAATTAATGCTTTGCCTTAAACATCCAAAATCCTCTCAAGTCCCTCCGAGCTTGCTGACTTCCGCTGGCCCCTCTCGTGCTGAAGCGTGTTTATTTCTCTGGGAGTTGCAGGCTTTCGTGTTCGCGGGGTTTGGCCAGGGCCTTGATGTGTCCTCCTCCAAGTGGAGATGAAGAGCTGCAGATTTATCCGGCCTCCACAGCCATCTTCCCTGCATTCTTTATTCCCCAACTGGGTGTCCCAGAGACATTAATAAATGAAAGGGGGATTGTTTGCATTTTCTTCTCATTTTTTTTAAAGAGATGTTGAAGAAATGGAATGAAGAAACAAAGCCAAGAAGAGTCAGTCGTCCCACTGCCCAGAAGTTTATGAGCCAAAACTCCTATTACAAAAAGGACACCTACACCGAAGAGTTGGCACGGCACTTCCATTTTCCGAAGGTACACTCAGGCCCCTAGAGTTGAAAGTGCTCGTCCAAAGTCTTGTAGGAAGTCAGTGACAGAATTTGGGTTAAAATCCATGTGTTGTTTCTCCTAGTCTGAGCCTCCACCCCGTAGAGCAGGGAGGGTTTAGGGCAGATGAACAGGAGGACATATGGCCCTGTGGGGCTGAGCATGCACCTGGATGGAGCCTGGGGCCTGCAGTCTTCTCTTTGGGGCTGCAGGAGACTCCCTAGGGGCCCGGGACCGTCCTCCCTTGCTTTGTTTTAGTCCTTTCCCTTGGAAGGTTGGCTTTTCAGAAGTGCTGCCATCATAGCAGGGCCAGTCTGGGTGGCAGCCGGGGGCTATGTCTGTGGGTGGGTCTGGCCTCTCCAGGCCAAGCTGTAAGCTGCACCCCTACCACTAAAGGCAAGGTCTGAAAGCCAGTGCGGGGTGAGTGGATATTGGTGTTGTAGACAGAACATGGACTTCAGGGTCAGACAGACCTAATTTTAATAGCCAAATCTACCAATTCTTAGTGGTACCAAGTTACATGAAGAGCTACTTTCTGAACCTCAGTTTCCAAACTTGATTTTCACACCAACCCATGAAGAAGGCCTCTTGGAAAACAGATTGAGAGGTGGAATGGCCACCCTGATATAATGCTAAGCAGACAAAAGGGACAGGTAGTGGCCAGTTGAACCCCAACTCCATACCAGGCACTGTATACTAATCTATACATAAACTCCTCATGGCAGCTCTGGGAGGGAAATGCCGCGCTTGTCCTGTTTTATGGATGAGGAAGCTGAGGCTTAAAGAGAGTAGGCCCTTCTGTATTTCTCATATGTTGCTTATGTGTTTCCTGAGGCAGGCCAGGAAACCCCTCCCACTTTACAGGTGAGAAGCCGAGATGTAGAGAGACAACATGCAGGGGTCACACACGGAGCTGGCAGTGGAGCGGGTCTGATCTCCTGCCTCTCGGCTCAGGGCTCTCTCACTTCCTAAACTTGCTGGGCCCAGCCAAGCCCAGGGAGGGCATGCTGCCCCGGAGTGGTGCTTTCCTGGACCAGCCTCACCCCTCTTACCAGGGAGGCACGGCCCCATCCCCTGCCAGACGGCCTTGTTGCCCAACTCGTGGGCAGGAGCCAAGCCTGGCAGCCTTTGGTGGGCATCCAAGTCGAGTTGCTCTTTCTCGGGCTGAGTTTAGCACGCAGCATGGCTTCATCATCCAAATATGTCCTGCCAGACAGGCCTCAGCTGCTGGCCGGCGGGGCACTTGGCGGCCCAAGAGAGCTTGGCGCTAATTGGGCCCAGCCAACATAAATCATGGTTCTCGTTAAGAGGAAGTCCAGCCGTTCCCTGGCAGGCGAGGGGTGAGAGGTGGGGAAGGGGAAGAGCCTGTCATCAAAGGGGGTTGAATCCTGCAAGGGCTCTGTGACCTCAGGCAAGTGTCCAGATGGCTCTGGCCCTCTGTCCATCTGAAGAGGGCAGAGCTGCGCCCAGGGGTCTCTGATGGCTTGTGCCAGACTCTGGAGCTGTCCTGTTGCATGTGTGTGTGTGCCTTGTTGATTCTCCTTTCTGCTTGGAGTGCCATCAGGGACAGGTCTCACTGTATTATGTGACTTAGGGGAGGAAAGAGGGCGTCTTTCCAAAAGGCTGCTATGAGGGCTAGAGCTTTTGTAGCAGAAGGCTTGGCTTCCCTTGAGACAGCAAGGGCCTCAAGGTGGGGAGGGCTTCCCAGATGGCTGGGTCACTTGTGGGCAGATGGGGAGGAGGGAGTTTGTCAGGGTCTGTCGTGTCCTAAGAGCAGGTTTGAGCTGGAGACAATGGTCAGAGAAAGCTCAGAAATGTTGGGTTAATTTGAAGATATATGATACCAATCCTACAACCCCCAACTTAGCTAAGCATGCACCCACCTAACCATCCGTGCTTTCATTAATACATCCACTGAGTATAGAGGAAGAAGCTAGGGACGCTGACTTGAGTGGGTGAAGGAGGTAGAGAGGCCTCCCAGAGAAGATGGCATCCCAGCAGTGCTTTGGAGAATATGTTGAGAGGACAGTTAGAGAGGAGGAGGGAGCATGTGCAAAAGCAGAAGAAATCCAGAAGGGATGCTGTGGCGAGAGAACAGGACGCAGGCACAGCTTGTGCGGTTGCTCAGTTTGAGGTTTGGTCAGTTTCAACAGCATCCCACCTCGGAGGGACCTTAATTTGTTCCAGTGTTTTTTGTTTTGTTTTTTACAGTTCCCAACCCTGTCTGGACATACAAATCTCTAGAAAGCATTTATAATCACGAATGGCAGTCTTCCTCCACCCCCGAGATCCTGAGTCAGCTGGACTGGTGGGGGCCAGGAATCTATACCTTAAAACAAACTCCCAAGGCAATTCTGAGGGAGCTAGCTAGCAGCCTAGCATAATTTTTTTTAAAATGTAAGATGCAGCCAGGCGTGGTAGCACACGCTTGCAATTCCAATACTTGGGAAGCTGAGACAGGAGGATTGCAAGTTTGCAGCCAGTCTCAGCAATTTAGGCCCTCTGCAACTTAGTTTCCAAATAAAATATATATATATATATATATATATATATATATATATATATATATATATAATATAGGGCTGGGAGTGTAGTGTAGCACAGAGGCAGAATGACTCTGAGTTCAATCCCAAGTACCAAAAAACAAAAAGTAAGATGCTGGTGAATGCAATGGAGAGAAATAAAACAGAGGAGAGAAGAAGAGAATGCCAGGGAAAGGATTGGTATGATTTAAAATAGTGTGGGAAGGAAACAAGACCCGACGGAGCGATGGAAGGAGCTGTGAAGAGTTATCTGCAGGTAAAAGAAACAGAAGATGCGAAAGTCCTGGGCAGAGCCAATCGATGTCCTAAGGAGAACAAAGAGGCTTGCATTGCTGGAACAGAGGAGATGAGGTTAGAGAGGTGATGGGGCAGGCTGCTTGCATAGGGCGTATGCCAGGCCTTTTTGAACCTCTGATTTAATCTAACTCATCCACATCTAGTGAGGACATAGGAGAAGGGACACCAATAGAGGCATCTTCTCTGTTGTGCCCCTCTTTTGCACAAGGCTGTACTGGGCTCTGCACTGGGCTGTGACTGGTGTGTGTGGAGGAGCGTGGAGTGAGGAGAACATGGGCTCTGTCTCTCCAGGGATCCCAATCTCCAGGGAGAGGCACAGGCTCCTGCAATCCTTTCCCATAGAAGGCACCCTGTAAGACATGCTACTACGCTGATTCCCACCAGAGCAGAAGTGGCGGTTGCAGTGTGAGGTGGTCGTGAAGCACGCCACTGAGTGGCTTGGGACTGAGTAGCTCCTTGAAGGGTGAGTAGGAGTCAGCAGGCATGGCAGGAAGGACTTGTGCAAGAAAACAGAATCTCTGTGCATGGCTGAGGTGGTGCCCACAGAGGTGTCTGTGGGTGGGGAGGGGCAGCGTGAGTGTGGGGTTAAAATGTCTTGGGTTGGGCCTGGTTCGGCCTTGACCTTGGAGACTGAACTGGCGCATGGCTTTGCCTCTTTGAGTCTCTCTGGTTTCAATTTCCCCTCTTTTCCATGATCCTTTCTCTGAATGTTGGCTGTGGAAATAAACGAAATAATGCAGTCATATGTCCACCAGCCCAGGGCTTGGGTCATGTTCCCCGGGAAGTGAGTTTCATATCACCCCAAGAATACTGAGTATGGTCCACTCTTCCCTCCATATATAATACCACTTTGTTTTTATGGAAGTCATTGTAGCAAGGTGGCATCCAACAGTCTACTGTGACGATTGACAAAGCCCCATTCTACTGGCCATTGTGCTTCGTGTCTCAACTATACTCTGAGGGTGGAATTATTACTGTCGTCCCACCTCCTAGGTGTGGTGAGAAAGGTATATGGGGGGCAGGATGGATGGTCAGTGAGGGAGCCAGGGCTTTCCTGTGCTTTTTCCTCTTCACGTTGACCTTCATGGCCAGGCCAAGGATGCAGACCTCTGAGGAACCTGGCATGCCGGGGCGGCTGTGAGCTCAGGTCCTGGAGCTGGAGGAGCTCCCTCCACCCCATCCACATGGAGGGGCCCTAGATGACAGTGGTCTCCCTGCCAGTGTTTACCATGTGGCTGTCCCAGGCCTATCCTTAGCCTGTTAGCTCTGCCTGGCCTAGAATAACCAATGTGATCAGCAGGGACCTGATTGGATTTGGGTTTCTGGGGAGGGGCTGAGGTGGAGGTCGGGGAGGGGTAGGCTCACACACACAGGTCAACTCTTTCTCTGGAAAGTGGAAAACATTTCTGAGGCAATTTGGTTGAATGTAAGTCCTTTGTTCTTCTGATCATTTCTTCTTTCAGTAGGCTCTTTAGTAAGTCTCTTTGGCACCATTCCCTGGGGAAAGGGGCAGGTTAGACCAGTCCCTGAGCCCAGATGTGCTCACCGGCTATGGGTGGCAGAAGTGGAGACCCTTGGTCACCAGTTGTGTTGAAGAACTGCAAGCAAGACACAAAGCCCCACGTAGAGCGTGCAGAGATGAATCAAGCTCAAGAAACGCTCTCCCTCCCAGTCAGAATGGTCATTCATTCATTCATTCATTCAGCCCTCCCTGAGCCCATTGTCCTCTCTGGGCTGCGCCCTGGGGAGGTAGGCATAACTTGACTAATTTTTTTTGAGACTCTCAGAACTGGTGGTGGTGTTGGTAGTGGAGGTGGGATAGACAGGCCCACATTCAACTCTGAAATAAGCCATTAAAGAGGAATGGTAGAGAATTGGGGGCCAAGGCCACTTTCAGGGAAAGGAAGGCTTGAGTGGGGCAGTGGGACAGCTTCCAGGAGGAGGGGACATTTGACTTGGGTTATGAAGAAAGGAAAGCCTTTGATTACACCAGGTATAAGGATGGACTCCCAAGAACCACAGGGAACTATTAGGCTCTTATTTGAACTAATATACCAATTACTGGCTGAGTTTTATATATATTTTGTGATATCTTTATGAAAGGTGATATATGTTCAAACTTTCTAAGATTTGATTGCTAAGATCAAACTTTTTGGAGGAATAAGTTGATTAAATAAGAATAGGCCAGCTGGGAGTGATAGCAAATGCCTGTAATCCCAGTACTTGGGAGGCTGACAGGAGGATCACAGGTTCGAACCAGCCTCAGTAACTTAGCAAGACTCAGTTTAAAAAAAAATTTTAAAGGGCTGGAGGTGTAGCTCAGAGGTAGGATTCCCCTGGGTTCAATCCCCAGTACTACACACAAAGGGGGGGGCATTTTTAGGCCATGTGTCCTGATTTCTGATTCAGAAATATCATTTTATGTTTCTATCCACATAGCCAGGGTCTTAGTTTGACCCTCACCACAGTGTACCCTCAGGAAAGATTCTCTCCTCAGTCACCGTCCCTCATGTTGGATAGGGGATGACACGGGAGAAGGGCAAAAAAGGATAAGAGGTTCCCCTCACCAGGTGGAGGGTTGGATGGTATTGGCTTTCTCAGCTTGAAATGACCCAGGCCCCAAGAAAATTCCAAGGATCAGGGAGGCTTGGCCACATTAGTGGCTAAGAACAAGGGATTCTGAATGATTGATAGCTGGGTTTAGTCCATGGTTCAGAAACATGTCAATTAACATACCTGTGTCTTGGGTATTTTCTGTAGATAATGAAAACTCTATATGAGATAATGTAAAACAGTCCTGTGCCTGGCACTTGGCAAGTACTTGAGGAAAAGTGACTGATAAAATAGGAGTCATAGTCAGACTCTTGGACCAGAACCTTCATAGCCCCCTGAAACCCTGTTACACCAAGCAGTCACCAGGCTCTCACTCCTTACCGTTCACACCTACCTGAGCAGGTGTAATCAGAGGCCAGAAGCTGAAATGCTCAAAATCATACTAACAGTGAGAATGAAGATGTGAGCGCTAGGGCTGCCACTGTGGGAATCCCAGCCCATCTCCCACCCGTGACTCCTGAAGCCAGCAGCACCTCCTCAGCTAATAACTTCAGAAAAGACCTGGAGCTCGGCTTCCAGCCCAGGGCTCTGCCCCTTTAAAAGGCCCCTTCTCATCCTCATTCTGCTGGTTTTACCCATTACCTCTGAATGGAAATGGAAGCTTACTTTTTCTAGCTTGAAGCCATTAACACTCTGGGCCCTTGACAGGAAAGCAGCTGAGCTTTAATTAGCCACAGCAAGCCCCCTGCGTGAGCTTCTAGCACAGCCCAGGGACTTCAAAGATAAAGGCTTCTCCATTCTTGCTAATCACAGCTATTAATGAGCCAATTAAGGCGTCTCTAGGCCAAGGCAGGCAGCTCTCTTAGTACCTTGGGCAGGCCGCTCTGTCCTGCTGCCGGGAAGCTCCCTCCCCCTTGGAGATGGAATCCCGTGTCCTTGGGAACAGAATGGCTGGGATGCAGAGTTCCAGCTGGGTTGGCCTCCAGCTCTGTAACTTAACTGCTCAGTCCTAGAACTGAGTGAGTGTCCCCTCTGAGATGTTTGCCACCCTGAGGGATAATAATACTATTTCTCATGAGGAATAATTATTTTAACAGGAATCTAAGTCAGTGGCTCTCTAACTGTAGTGTGCTTCAGAATCACCCCAAGGCCTTATTAAAATTCTCGGCTGGGCTCCACCCTGAGTCTCTGACTCAGTTGTTCTGGGAGGGATGGATTGCAAGAATTTGCGTTTCTACTTTGTTCTCAGGTGCTGCTGCTGCTGCTGGCTCAGGGACCACACTTTGAGAAGCACCCCACTCCAGACTACAAGAAGGCTTGTGCAAATGTGAGCAACTACTTGAGATTTTGACTGTATTACCATCTATAAATCCACCCCCTCCACCCACACCCCTTTCCTTCACTTCTGTTTCATAGGGCAGTTTCCAGAAGCTTCCCACCTGGGTTATAAACACTGGGACACATCTGTGCTTGTCACCATGTAGTGCCCAACAGTGTCTCCTACTCCAAGTGTTCTCAGTCTAGGCAGGATTTGGCAGGACCGCTTACTTCTTTGCCTGATGTTGGTACCAAGATTCCAAGCCCTGGTGTGGGTATCTAGTTTTCAGCACCTCCTTTGGAAGGGGAAATGGATGGGGCTTCCTTATTGCAGAGGAAGCAGAGAGTAGGGAGTCTTCACAAGTCTTCTTGACAAAGGAGCCGCCTAGTGGAGGTAGGGAAGATGGAGATTTGCAGAAAGGAGGGCTTCCGGTGTGGGGAACATAAGCAAAGGGAGGGTGGTAGCATAATGCCTATGGGTCATGGGGGACTGGTTAGAGTCTTCTACTGCTGGCCTAACCGAAGTCTACCTAAAGTCCCTCATGCTGCACTCTGCTTGTTTTCTTGGTCCACGAGGTCACATACTCATCCTCTTCCCAGCCACTGCCTCCTGCTTGCAGCTCCTGACAGCATGACTCAGAGTCACAGTGTGCCTCTGGCCTTAAAGACAAGCTTTTGTGGTCAAAAAAAGATGTTAACAGCTCATGTTCTTCAGATGTCGGGCCTCAGCTGGGGCTGTTGCCTCCTTGTCTGATCCCACTTCATTGCTCACCCTGTTCCTCCACCTCACGTGCCCTCCTTCACATCTATGTCAGCCTTCATGGCCCACCTTAAGTTTCTCAGAGAGCTCATTTCTTAATACTGCCACTTTTGCAATCATTGCTTTATAGACAGCCTGTCTTAACGTGGGTGCCCGGGGCCTTGGGGGACGTTAGGAGCTGTCGTGTGACTGAAGTGGCCCACGAGAGTGCTAGCCCAAATGAAGTAAGTCAGGTGTCTTCTCTGCAGGACTTCTCAGAGTCTTGGATATGCTACCGTGGACTGGGAGACTCAAGAGGGATGCTTAACAAGTAGCAATTTCTAAATTATTTCACTGCAGTACAGAGAATGCACTCTTTTTTTCCTACAGAGGAGCTTGCTTTTTATAGAGAGGATCTGGACTTTGAAAGATACACAACTAGAAAAGCTCAGAGTGACAGACTTGGGCTTTAATTCTGGAACCTATGCTTCCTTGACCCACTCATTTTCTATACAACGGAGACGGTGGTCCGTACCTCGAAGGACTGTTGCAAGGTTTTTGTGAGATGAAATATAAGAATTGCATATCCTAGGGAGAGCTATACAGTAAGGGTTCAATAAGTGTGTATTTTCTCCTTCGCTTTTGCCTTTACTGGTGGAAGCTTACCATCTGAATAAAAAACGAACTGTACTAAACAGGCCATGTCCAAGTACTCAGCCCTGGAGGTCGAAGCCACACTCAAGAACGCAGGGCTGGAGGAGGGAGAGCTCACGGGGACCAGAGTCATCCGCGTGGGCTTCCTGAAGGAGGGAGGTCTCTGCTGGGCCAGATTCTGAAGCTCAGTTCTCCAGCAAAGGCCTGGGGTGGGGGAGGGGGGAGCTTTGGGAACTGCATCTCTCCCTGAGCAAGCTACAGCAAGAATCTTTCTCTTTATTTTCCTTTACTACCCTGGAGGCCCATTTCCCCACCAAATCCAGCCGACGCAGCACTTGCCTTCCCCTCCCATCGCCTGAACTTGGCCAACATCTCAAGTTCCCCTAGGTGTGAGCCTCAGAGTGGGGCCCTCCAGACTTGTGGAAATCACTGGGCCGGGGCCTCTCTGGCTGCCCACAGAAGCCTGCTGTACAAATGCTCCTGGGGAAACTTTGGGCAAACAGGCCATGGGGCCCCAAACAATCTGGGGTGCTGGCCTGGGCCCTCCTTGCCCCAATCCTGGCCATGAGGGGTGGGAGAGGAGCGGGCTGTGCTCTAGCTTCTCTTCCCCAGATTCTCTTATCATCTCCTGCCGCCTCCCACTTCTCCCGACCATTTCAGGAGACCCTACTTTGAATCAGGCACATTGTGTCCTTAACTCATCCAATCTCTGTAACATTCCTAGGACTAATATTCTCTTTCCCATTTTACTGATGAGAAAACAAAGGCTCAGAGAGGGACAGCTTGAAACCACGCCGGTTTGGTCCAAAGTCCAAGCTTTTTCCACTCATGCCCTGGAGCCATTTATTTCCCTTCGTGCCTTTCCTTGCTTGTCCCTTGTGTTGCTACCTCCAGAAAGCCTTTCTATGTCACCCAAGGCCAATATTCATCTCCCCTTTTGGGTGCCTACAGTTGCAACTCCACTGCCCAGTTCCCTTTGTCTACATTTCTGGGAGGGAAAGGACTGGGTCAGCGTCCTACCACTGTATCTGTAGTGCCCAGCACTGCATACATTGATCTCCATTTAGAGAGGAAGCATGGAAGGATAACTTTCAAGACTACATGGACATGCCATGCTCTTTGCCTCTTCTGTGGGTCCTGAGTCGCTCAGCATCTTCTCAGCCCTCCACGAGTCTTCCCTTTGCCATACACCACACAGGGCTGTTCTGGCCCAGGGCTGTGCTCGCAGCTCACTGGACTTTCTAAGGCATTCTCTGTTTTACCCTCCTGCAACCCAGCTTGCTTCCTGGATTTCATCAGGGCCCCCAAATATTCATGAGCAGACCCCTGTGGCTGGACACGCTCAGTAAGATCTCGGCTCCAATTCTCTCCTTCGAATGAGCTGCGGTCCAGCATGTTCACGTCAGAACTGGAGCTCGCCCCGCTGCCCGCCAAAACCCGCTTCAATGATTAGTGAAGGTGCCAGGGAAATTATGAAAACCATGTGACAGGTAAATGGCTGTTCCTGCTCCTTTCTTAGGTTTCAAAGGGAGGACGGCTTGCTCTGGCGCGTGGGTTGGGCATGTGGGCTTCGCAAGTGCTTTCCAGAACTTACAGGGCAGAGCAGACCCAGCAGGATTCTGCTTCTCCCTTCAGTGGAACCTACTGGGCCTCTGGGCCTGGGGGACTGAGGCGGCTTGCAGAACCGGCTCCATCCAAACACTGTGGCTTTGTTCCCTCCATGAGGAGCAGATGTACAAAGAGGGTCTGAGTAGAAACAGAGCAAGGTAAGCAGGCCAGACAGCTGCACAGCTGGAAGTCGCCTTAGGTCACTGAGCCCAATCTTTTCCCCTTCCAGAGAGGGAAACCGAGGCCTGAGCAAGATATTTGCCAGAGCCAAACAGCTTCTTGCAGATGAAGCCTTGGAAAGGCTTGCGTGATCAATGCCCACGAGGAATCTTATCCAGTGGCTTCTCTTTGGCTGATCAGAACACTACAGGCACATGTGACTGGACTGGTCTGTGATTTGGCTGGGTGTGGTGCAGGGAGGCGTCTAAGGCGGGGAGGCTGGTTGTCTTCTAACCTCTGACCACCTGGTTCTATCCCCTAGGAATCCAGATTTCCAGAGAACTTTTAGACAGAATGTCCCAGAACAGGACTCAGCCTAGGTACCACATTGCCTTTGGCACAGGGAAAGGAGAATGTAAGTTGCTAAACATCAGGCAGCTTTTACAAAGGACCTAGGAAATCCCTGTGAAGACAGCTCCAACATGTCAATACTAAGGATCTTATGCGTAGTCCTCCTATTAATACATACTCAGTAACTCTATGTGCTATCACCTTCAGTGGCTCCCTGTAACCTTAAGAAACAGAAACTAAGTTATCCCCATGATGCTGAGGACTCTTACATATTTAATGGTTCAACTTCTCATTTGTCGTCTCTGAGAACTCATCCATCCATGCCATCAAGCCCCAAACACCACCCACTTCCTTGCTTGCTTCTGGATCTTAAAAGCAAAAACAAAAACAACTAAACCACCTGGAATGTTCTTTCTCTCTGTCTGGAGGGCTCCTTACCCTTCTCTAGAACCCAAGAACCCACAGAAGTGTCACCTTCTCTGTCAGGTCTTCTTCAGATCCCCAGTCTGTTGTACCTCCAAAATATATCCCAAATTGGACTCTTTCACTATCCACATTTTCACATTGCTACTTTTGAGGCCCAGGCCACTGTCATCTCTCACCTGGTCTACTGCAGTAGGTTCCTATCTGGTCTTCCTGCTTCTGAACTTTTCCAACTACAAGCTATTCCCTATGCAGTAGCCAGTTTTATTTTTATTTTTTTTTTAACTTGGGAATGAACCTAGTGCCATTCTACCTCTGGGCTACATCCCCAGCCCTTTTTATTTCTTGAAACAGGGTCTCACTAAATTGCTGAGGCTGGCCTTGAACCTATGATCCTCCTGTCTCAGCCTCCCAATTTCTGAGATTACAGGTGGGTGCCACCATAACAGGCTCAGGGTGGATTTTTGTGTAATCATAAACAGGTCATATCACCTCTGTGTTTATCCTTACCATGGTTTACATCACCCCCCTGCCTTCTCTCTATTGTCACATCATCTACTCTCTGTCTTGTTCTCCAGGTTCCAGCCACAGCAGTCACCTTCTTGTTCCTTGAACAGAGCTTACCCAGGACTTTTGCCTTCACACTTGTCTGGAAGGCTTTTCCCCACATCCTCCCATAGCTGGCTCTTGTCATAATTCAGGTCTTGGCTCAAATATTACTTCTTGGAGAGTTCTTCCCCAATCATGCCACAGAGTAGACCCTGTCCAGCCTATTTGATTATTTTTGTAGCAATCATCCTGCTATCAAGTGATTTTATGTATTTATTTGTTTCTATGTTTATTTTCTGTGTCTCTTGCTACAGGATAAGCTCATTGATGGCAGAGATGTTGCCTGTCTTTATTGACGTATCCCAGTGCCTAGAACAGTCTTGGTACTGAGTGGGCACTCGATAAATAAATACCCGTACATGACTGCTTTAAGCTGCATCCCAGCAGACGACGCCCTGTGGAAGACGGAGATCTTTGTGGGCTTTCTGGATGAGCTGTGAGAAGGTGGGTAGGATTTGTGTAGGTGGAGAGAATCCAAGAAGGTATCCTAGGAAATGGGCCTGGCCAGGATCACAAGTTGACTAGCTGGAAAGAGAAAAGAGTACAGGAGAGCGAATGGCTGGAGGGGTAAGCCTGAGTTCTGAGCAGAGATGGAGCTAAGGTTAGCTCTGTGCCTGGGCAAGAGACAGGGGTGAGGGGGTATGGGACAGGGGAGGAGGCAGACTCTGGAGGCCTGTGAAGATCAGATGAAAGAGCTCCCTGACTCCCACATTTGCACTATTTTCAAATCCATATCCTGCAGCTTTCCTTTGCATGTACATGGGATTATTTCCAATTGAAAAGGGAGACGGGAGACACAGGAACTTAGAGTCACATAATATCCTCATCAGTAAGTAGAAATGAAGCTCCCCTGTGTGGACTGATCAATGCCTGTACCAATACCGGCTTTCAGAGAAGCTGGGCAGGATTTGTCTGTCTGAGTGGGAGTTGGGGAATCTTGACCTTCAGATGGGCTTAGATGGAATCCAACCACAGAACCTTCGAATAACAAAGTCACAGAGGCTGTTTAGTCTCACCTCCGACCCTTTAGCCTCCCCATTCAAGAGGACGTCAGTCGCCCTGGCATACCTCCGGTGACAGAGAGCTTCACACTCATGTTGTTGGACAGCTTTGCCTCTCAGAAAGTCTTCCATTTCCTTATACTGAGATGGATCCAGTCTTCCGGGAATTTCCCTCCTTGGACTTCACCCTAATTCTGGGGCTGCCCACCCTGCCCTTGGGCAGCATGTTGGGTGGGTGGGGGACACAGGAAAGCAGGCGTCACGTCCTCCAGGGCCTCTGACAAGACCTCACACTCTCAGCCCTTCCACCCATTCTCCTCAGGGGTGCTCCCAGACTCCTCCCTCTACTGAGCACCTCCTCCTGGCCTGCCTCTGTGTCCTCACTCTGCTCCCATTGCTCCGGGGAACATCTCCACAGGAAGGTGCCAGGTGACTTCACCGTCCATCACACACCCTTGCCATCCTACCCCAAGACCAAACACATCTCATGACAGGTGAGGATGTAAAACAGTGCGGTGCTGTGGAACACAGGATGGTGGTTACTAAAAAAAAAAAAAAAAAAAAAAAAAAAAAAAAATTAAGCATAGATCCAGCAATTCCATTTCCCAGTATGTACCCCCAAAGAATTGAAAGCAGGCACGCAGATAATGCTATGTGCAGCCTTATTCTTAATAGTCAAAAAGGTAGAAACAACCTAAAGGAGTATCGATGGATGAATGAATAAGCAAACCATGGTATATTTGCAAAATGGAATATTATTCTGCCTTTAGAAAGAAAATTCTGACACATGCTACAACATGGATGGACCTTGGAAACAGTATGCTAAGTGAAGACAGCCTGAGGAAAAAGGATAAATATCATTGATTCCACTTATATGAGAGACCTGTGATTGGCAACCTTACAGAGACAGAAAGTAGAGTAGTGGCTACCAGGGCTGGTGGGTTGGTAGGTTAGCAGGGAGTTATTGGTTAAAGAGTTGAGTTTAGGATGATGAAAAAGTTCTGGAGACGGATAGTGTTGTTGGTTGTCCAACATTGTGAATATATTTAATGCCACTGAATTGTACACTTAGAGATGGTTAAAATGGTAATTTTATATTATGTAAATTTACTTGAATTAAAACAAAAATTTTTTAAAAGGCTAGCCTTATCTACCCTCCACTTCTTTCCCCAAATTTGCAAATACCGTGTATTCATAAGTTACCTACTAGGTACAAAGACTTCCACACTGTGGGCTATTGAGTCTAGCAGTAGAGACTGAGTCTGCTCATACTGACACTAATAACTAAGCAACTAGGTTAAACGATTAACATGGATTACTTAATTTTATCCACAAAGCTTTCTCAAGTAATCATCATGGTCCCAATTCGATGAGTGGAACTGAGTCTAAGGAGCCGGCTTAAGAAGTCTGCAGAGATGGGCTCAGGATTCAACTGGGAATGTCTGGTTCCACAGGCTCTGCTCTTAATCTTTATACCTGATTACTTCCTGAAAGAAGGTTAGAAAATACTTAAGAGCAAGAAACAGGCACACGAGGCCTGGAGGTGGTCTGATAGGTGCGATGTGTGCGAAGGGCTCTTCTGGCGGGAGCAGCCATAGACTCCAGAGGTGGGCAGCTTGGCTCTTGTTCACTCTCAGTCCTCAGTTGAGACTGAGTGGATGCATGCTGAATGGCCACTGCTGTGTCATTAAAAGTCGAGCATTTCCGAAGGAGGTGGCGTTTCAGTTGGGCCCTGCAGCATGGGGAGCAGAGGGTAGCTTACCCTGCATTATGTCCACAACCTTGCTGGCCCCCAGGCTGGGCTTTGGGGAGCCTGTGTCCCTTTGCACATCTCCACCCCAAGCTCCCTTGTTGCTGGAGCCTATAGCACCGTGAGCTGAGCCCCACCAGGCGGGCACTGGTCATGGGCAGGGCCCAAGTCTCACCCTCTCTGTGAGGCCTGATGCCCAGCTAGGAGCTGGCGCAGAGCTGCTGCTTGTGGTTTCTGGCTGAAAAGTCGAACAAAAGGAGAGTGCTGGAGAAACCTACAGAAGAGCTCAGCCTTGAGGAACTCTTGTTCAATTCTCCTTATTTCCCTATAATTAGAACAAATTCCCTGTTAGCTCAGTTTCCATTCCCGAAGGTGGGAGGAATTCAGGAAACGTCTCCCAAGATGCTGAGGCACATTCTCAGTCTGACTGTCTAGACATATGACCCACGGGCTGCCCTTGGCGTGATCTCGTGCAGAACTGGTGGGGGCTGCAACCGCAGCTGGGGCGCATTACCTCTGGGGCTGGCAAGGCCTCCATTCTGGGCTGAGGAGTCCTCCTCCCCAGAGGAGCAGCCCCGACTACATGGCTGAGGCACACACCTGGCTGGCAGTCGCTTGTGCAGGGGGAAAGCTGGTGGCTACTACAGTGCACAACCCCAGGGGGCACAATTCACCTTGAAGGCAAAGCAGATGGTATTTGCTAGAGTTGTACATCGCTGCCATATTGGGGGCAGAGGTCAGGCTGCTAGTGACAGGCCTGTCTTTGGGGCCATCTCTCCAGCTCTGTGTGATCCTGATGTGCTCAGAGCTCCACCACCTAGGTGCCCAGGACCTCTGAGATTTGGATTCTCCATTGTCTACACTGCATATGACTTGGACTTTACTTCTCTCACTTCTGAGTGAGTAGATGATGCTTGGGTAAGTTCTATTTTCTTTTCTGAGCCTCACTTTCCTATTTATACAGTTGAGTTGTATGACAAAATAATTGTACAGGTCTCTATGGCTTGAACATGCTAAGGCTCAGACTAGATCCACCATCCATCCTCATTAGCCATCCACTAGCCAAGTTAATCCCCAGTTACCCTCTGACTCGCAGGCCCACAGCACTGAGTAATCTGGGCCTTCGGTCTGCAGAATTCAGGGCCTGTGGAAATGACTGGGACAGCTGAGTGTCCCCAGGGAGAGTACTTATATAGCCAAGCCACTGAGGGGGGCCTGGACATTCCAAATCAGTCCACAGTAGCCTCAGGGGAGAATTTAGAGAAAAGGGCAGGGGTGTTGGAGGTCCCTTAATCCTGGGGAATTTAGAGTCACTGCAAAGTGGATGTCTAAATGAGTAGGGATTTATTCTTCCTTCCAACCTCAACAGACTGCTCCGCAGAGAGAGAAAGAGAGAGAAAGAGGGAGAGAGAGAGAGAGAGAGAGAGAGAGAGAGAGAGAGAGAGAGAAAGAGAGAGAGAGGTTTTTAAATAGCAAAGGTGACTTGGCTCACAGTTGGACACATTCCTTGTTTGGTTCCCAGGACTCAGGAATAGTCTGGCAGTGGTGATCCTGGGTGGTAAAAGAGATGTCCTGGGAGAAATGAGAAGGTGGTCTCCTGGGGTGTTCCTTGCAGATGTACCAGATGTATGTAGGATGGGCCCTCTGTGACCACGTTGGGGCATTTTATGGCCTAGTAGCCTAAGAGTTGTTTTGTGTGGTCCTCTTAGATGAAGAAACTGAATCTCATGAAGGAAAAAAAGACTGGCTTAAGGCCACCTTGGAACAAACTAAATCAATGGCAGAGGCGGGGCTTAGGCTTGGGTCTCCTGACCCTAAAGTGGGCTGACCCCAAATCTTTCCACATGCAGCTTCTGTACGAGCCACAGCTAGTGCGATAAACAATTTCACATGCAGATTTTCATTCAATGCTCATTTCCCAAGCCTTTGCCATATGCAGGTTGTGAACAAGGCACAGGGAAGGTGGAGCTGGGAGGAGACAGAGATGAACCAAGTGAGACCCTTGACCTCCAGCTGCTAAGGCAGAGACTTCAGCATCTTGAGAATAGATGTTTCAAGAAGCTGGAGCTGGGGGATAGGGTGCGCATTTAATTGGAAGGGGGAGGGCATGGGGATTTGGAAATCTACTCCTGTTCTGTTTTATCATCTTTTTATTGGTCTTATCTCCCCTATTAGCCCCAAAAGATTAAGGCTCCCTCATTAGCCTGAGAGCTTTCTGACTGGTCCGCCCAGTCAGTGCATCTCCTTTCCCTCCCAATATCTGGTATGACCTCCATTGAGTCTGCAACACCCAGCATGACCTCCACTGAGTCTCCAACACCCAGCATGACCTCCATTGAATCTCCAACACCCAGCATGACCTCCAATGAGTCTCCAACACCCAGCATGACCTCCCATTGAATCTCCAACACCCAGCATGACTTCCAATGAATCTCCAACACCCAGCATGACCTCCATTGAGTCTCCAACACCCAGCATGACCTCCATTGAGTCTCCAACACCCAGCATGACCTCCCTTGAGTGGCTTTATGGCTTGTCCTGGCCCAGCTCCTACCCCACTCAAGCCACATCATAACTCACCTGGTACATACTGGGCTGCTCATCTCTAGCCCACACTGTCTCAAGTCTCCTGTTCACAGATGCTAGGGTGGTTTTTGGAAGCAAAAAAATCTTTGGGAACTAGATTTTGTGGGAGATGGACATTGCCTCTACTTTTCTTCAAGGCTATTCCACAGTTTTTGTGCATCCCAGAGTTTAGAGTTAGGACCCTGGTAGAAGGATCACACAATCCCCCAAAGGGTCCAGTGTTGTAACAGGCTGCTCTGGGGCAGGGAAGAGGGAGTGGTGGTAGTTTCCCCATCTTAGGAGCTATATGAGCAAGGAATTGAGATCCTTTTGCTTGCTTGGACATTGGAGAGGGTGTATAGTCATCAAATCTAGGCATCAAATTCCAATCCAGGGCCTAATATTGCTATCACTTCATTGCACTATCTCTGTTTTCATGTCTGTACTCCTTGGGTGGAAGCAGCTGAAGAGCTTTTGTGGGGCTGTTCATCTCTAGAGTCCAGCATTTGCTAGATTTAGTAAGCGTTTACTGAGTGAATGAATGATTTGTGAGTTTCTGAGATCCCAGAATTATTCCTGGACTGGGCCCAGCCTCTTCAACTGAGGAATGGCCAGGACTTGGGTGTAGAGAAAAGGTTCCTCTCTGGTTGCCAGTCTCAGGGAGCTCCTCCACATCAAAGGACTTATAGATAAGAAGGGCTTTGGAGACTAAGAGAAATCCTGCCTTCCCCCATCCTTCCCTCTCCTACATACACAACAAATGTGCACATGAAAATCTATCTTCTTTATCTGCCTAAGCTCAGATTTGGCACCCTGGGGCACGAAAGGCTGAGGGAGGGAACTGATGGTCCATACAGATGTCCTTAAAAACCTCCAGCTGTGGATCATAGGGCACTGTTCCTTCTGAGGTGCCAGCTCCAGCTTCCCCCTGCATGGAGGTGTAAGGCCTTGCTTGGATGGGAATGGAAGATGCTTCCAGGAAATCAGAAAGACAGAGGAGCCTAATGAAGGCCACAGAGCTGGGGAATTATTCCAGGAGAGGAAAGAGTGCAAGAGGATAAATAAACAGAGGTCCTCACCTTTGGAGGGAAATTTTCTATACAGGACAGAATCCTTAATTTGCATATGATGAGTGGATGGTTGGATGGATGGAAGGATGAATGAGTGGAATGGATGGTAGATCATTCAAGGATGTTTCAGATGCTTCCTTATACTCTGTGCAATGAGTCAGACTCAGCCTCTGTCCCCAAGGAGCTCACAGTAAATAGATGGTGATACCGCAGCTGTAATTCAACTTGGGGATGGGCCTTAAGAGATGGAGGGGGTGTGGCTACAGGCTAAAGACAAGATTGAGTTGAAGTCTGAAAGAGGGCTCAAGGGTTATTCTCCTAGGATTTGGGATGTTCTGAACATTTTGTGAACCACTTTGAGATGAAATTCAAATGGCCAAATATCTTGGCTGGTGTTAAGTTTATGCCTTTTAAAATTGGATTTTGGTATGGTTAAGATATAATAGGCATAAAAATTCATGAGAAGCTTATGGAAGAAAATTTAAAAGTGAGAAAACCATATCATCTCCTAATGTAATCTGTGTTGTATGTGAATCAGCTTGAAGAGGAAGTGTGCTCTCAGTACAGTCTTTTATTTAATACAGTTCACGTGGGGATCATCGTGCACACTTTTCATGTAAGCACACTCGGGGTCAGGGAGTTACAGACCACATTTGAGGTCACATAACCAAAGTGGCAGAGCTGGGATCTGGTGACATAGCCCTGAGTTGAAAGCCACCTGATCTCCATTATATCTCACAGATCTAGAGATCTGTCTCAGCAGAAGGACCCCTGGGTACTACTACTGGAATTCCAGAGCCCACAGAAACAGAGATTAAAAGCTTTGCATCTGAACAAAGACCCGGAGGCAGGAGGACCAGGGCTAAGCCTGGTGGAGAAGTAGTTATTGTTCCTTGTGACTGAGGAGAGTGTTTGCTTAAGAGAGGAAAGGGAGATGAAGCTAGGAGAGTCAGGGCCTATTTATAGGGGGCTTTGAACACCGGATCCTGAGCTGCTGGCACTTCCTAATGCCCCTAGAATAGAGCTGACACCTATTTGTTGGAAATATTAAGCACCAAAAAAAAAAAAAAAAAACAAATGAAGCTTGGTGTTGTAAGGGGGAAAATGAGATTTGAGTTATTTGTATTCAGTGTCTGCTATTCCTATAATCAGATTTTATAATAAAGACGTTGATTATTAGCTAACATGTACTATTTTAATAATTTCATATGACTTAGCTCATTAATCTACGCAACAACTCTGTGAGGTTGTTGATTGCTATGAACCCATTTTACATGTAAGCACATGGAGGGATTAATCATGCACCTTGGACAAATGACATGCGCTCTCTGGGTCCCAGTTTCTGCATCTAGAACATAGAGAATTGAACAAAATGAAATAGCTCATGTGAATGTGGCGAACACACGGTTGATGTGCAAGAAATGTTTGTGGAATCTTCATCTGACATGAGTAACCCAGGAGCAAGTCCAAAGTTTTCTGACCCCAAACTTTGTTTCCTCTGCACCCATGCTTCGCCTCACAGGTAGTAGGTGAGCGTTAGATATCTGGGAAGTGGGTGGTGAAGGTATCATGCATTCCAGGATTCTCTTTGGACTCCCTGCCCATAGGGGGTTGGGGTGGGTTTTCCTGAGCTGGGAAGTTCCCTCCTGACACACACTGCTTCCCTGACTCACAGGGCCTGATCTCCAAGTGGAAAGCTTTCAGGCAGCTTCGTGGGAGGGGGTGGGCATTCCTGACACAGCTCGGCTTCCCTTTATGCTAGTGTCAGCCCTTGGACAGGGTGGATCCCCGACTCCTTGGGTGGTATGTACAAGACTGTGTGGAGGGCCAAGTGTGGATGAGGAGCCAGTGTGCCTCACGTTGCTGGTGGGTGGGTAGCAACCTGCATTTGTGTTTGTGTTAGTGTGAATGCATCGGCCTTCCTGCCCATTTCCTCCTAGATGGGGATTATCTAGTCCTTCGGTGCGTGTGTGTGGGGGGGTGAGGGTGGGGGCGGGGATCATTCATCTAAGGAAACCCCAGCTGGGAAGTTCTGGTTGTGGGTGTTGGGCAGTGGGCATCCTACACCATGCTCTTTACAGGGTGGTCTTTTCTCTAGTATCTTCTCCCTGCTTGGGAATGGGCAGAACTGGTGATGGTACCCATAGGGTAACAACATCCGCAGAGGCTCTGGCCTTGCATCTGGTCCTGTAGGGAAGAAAGGGGGGCATGAAGAAGCTAATGCTGTGAAGTTAAGAGCATGGGCCACAGAGGGGTGGAGAGAAAGGGTGTAGTCAGGCAGAGGGAGCAGGTCAATGGGGATCCCAGGCATTCTGTCCTGCCGATGGCCCTCCTGGTAGTGTGGCAGGAGGTGCATGAGCTCTAATGTCATGCACACCTGAGGCTTCTGCAAGCTCCTGCATTTGGGTTAGGTCGGGTCAGTGCAGAGCTGACCAGGCAGGGGTCCTGCTGCTCTGGGAACAGAGATAGGGGCGGGGAAGGGGTGGAGTTATTTTTAGAGTCAGACCACTGCCTGAGATCACAACCAGGCTTCCGGGGCCCCTCTCCGGAGGCTGCAGAAGGATGTATCTAGGCCACCTTGGGTGGGAGCTATTCTCAGGAAAGTCCAGCTCACCCTGACCTGCCAGACCTGCCTGGACCCCCCACCCCCAGCCTCTGTGGAACCGCCCAGCTGGAGTCTGTTTGCACAGCTGGGCTGGGGTAGCCCAGTGGGTGGGGAGGGGCTGCCCTCTGGGTCCTGAGGCTCTGGCCAAATATCCTCAGGCCAGTTGGAAGGAGCCCAGAATGATGAAAAGGGCCTTGTGGATTCACAAATGGGACGTGGAATCAGGGGCTGTTATCTTCCTGCTGCCTGCTCTCTGTCAAGTCCTGGCGCCTCTGTAAGCCTCCATGTCCTTATCTGTAAAATGGAGAGAGTGCTATTAAGTGGCAGTCTTTGGGGGGAACTAAACCTGATCATACATGTAAGTAACCAGCCTAATGCCTAATACACGGTCTGATCATACATGTAAGTAACCAGCCTAATGCCTGATACACGGCGAGGCTGTAAATGTTAGCTCCCTTCTGCGGCTTCTTTCTAGTCTGTTTCTCCCATTTTTCACTGTTTGGCAGTTATTCCTGTGCATCTTCACTGAGCGCCATGGGCAGCAGGCCCCGTGGATGCCATGGTGAATGAGATGGGCCCCAGCCCTCGTGAGCACCTCACAGACTCATGGCAAAGAGATAGACAAGGACAGTTCACATGGTGAGTGAGAACAGGGAGGGCTGCTCAGGAGAGGTGTTACTGGACCACCACTAGGGTCTCTTCTGCTTACCTTTCTGTGTTCAGATGGCCTCCTGCCGCCATCAGGGGCAGCTCCCACCCTTCCTGTAGCACAGCCTCAGGTGGAAGCTTCCACGTGCCCCCCCCCAAGGTGTCCCAGTAAGCACCGGTGATAACCATCCTCAGATGATGTGGAGAGGTGGGCAACATTATCACCGCAATATGCAAGTCTAGTTAACAATGACAGGGTGCCATTGGAATTCAGCGCTGGGTCCCCAGTCGCAGCTCTCTCCACCAGGGTGACTTGCCTCTTGCTTACATCATTTTCTTCCCTGAGCTTCCTCAGCCCCTCAAGAGCAATTGTCGCCCTGGGTCCTGATTATTTATTTACTGACCTATTGTCCCCACAATCTGGAAGCCTTTCAGGAGCTGGGCGCATATTTCATTTGTGTCTGTGACCAGCAGTCCAGCAGAGGGGCTGGCACCAAGTGGGCATCAATGAGCATCTGTTGAAATGGAACTGGTACCAGCACCACCCCACCAGCTCCCCAAGGGGGCGAGCAGGAAGAGTTCTATTGCAGCAGGCGCCCTCCTCTCCTTCTCTGGCAGCATGACCCCACCCCTGTTGGCCCGGGTCCCTCCTTCCCTCCTTTCTTCCAGGTCCAGAGTGCTGGGGCCCACAGGATGTGACAGGGCAGGATGTGTGGTGGCCACCCAGGTCCAGCCGAGCAGGCCAAGCCAGGAGGCCAGGGCAGGCGCTCATGACTCACACTGAGGTGAGGGTGAGGCTGGGGAGGAGAAATGCCCACCAGCAGTCACATCCCACATTCCCGGTGACACCAAGGGAAGAGGGATTTGAGAGGAGACTCAGGAATTTACGGTTGAGATACTGGGATCCAACAATTGGCTCAAAGAGCAGGAGCAGCCTCGTCTGCAGTTCAGACGTGGGTCTGTCTGTCGTCGGTGTCTGAGTGGCTGCTTCTCTTTTCTGTCAGAGGCTGACTGCATGCTGGCCCATTTGCTTGGGGCCCAGCAAGCCCCATGGACTAGGGGGAGCCTGGGAAAGAGCTCACCCTGGGGAGTGACTGACAGGTTGTCAGGGGACAGACTTGTGGATGGGAACTTGGTTCAGGGCAGATCAGATAGCAGCGGAGATCCCAGGGTGAACTGGCCCTGGTGATGGATGCACTGAGACCTTCTCATCTGCCTCTGCTCTGTCTCTCCTGCCCATCCCCCATCTCCACGCGGCCTTCTTGTCCTCTCCTTGGTTGCTGGCCAGTGGTGCTGGGGGTGGGACAGCCAGCTAATCCATCAGGCAGGGGAGGCAGGGAGGCTCTGACTATCAGTTCATGAATCAGCTCAGCTCTGGTGCTTTGTCAGTGGGACAGAACACAGCGGAATCTGCAGTTTGTGCCCCAGGGACATTGTGCAGGAGAAGGAGGTCTCCGGCCCCAGACAGATCTGGGCTTGAATCCTGGGACCACTGCTCACCAGCACTGTGACCTTGGGCATGGCCCTCGACTTCTCCCAGCCTCAGTGTCCTACACTGTCAAATGGTGAGAACAGAAACTGCCTTGCCCAACTCATGGGTTGTTGAGAGGATCCAAGAGGCAAAGAGCTCCCCAGTTGCTGCCAGTGGCCATTACTGCTCACCACGTAGTGGGTTAGTGCTGGAATCCAGTCAGACCCAGGGTCCCTGACTCCCAGACTTCTGTGCTTACCCTGGACCAACCCCTACTATTGCTCTGGCTGAGGTTATAGCTGATCTGGAGAGGGAGAGATATACCTGATGAAGCTGGGTTGACCCTTCTGGGTCTGCCTGATTCTACAGCAGGGATTGAGAGCATAACAATTAGGCCATGGTCATACTAAACTGATTAAATGACTGGGGAGGAAGCATGGTGATGAAGTTGTTTCTACCTGTATGTCCCTACGCAGATCCCTAGAGACTCAGTGTGATGGGTATGTGTTTCTTGTGAGGCAGAAGGGGGGAGGGAGGCAATGGGGATCAGGGAGGAGGCAGATATAAGCTCCAGCCCCCAAGGAACTTGCAAACTCTTTGGGGAGGTGGAACATACGTTTAAGATAGATTAGCTGAAACTATATGGCAGAGCATCCAAGAGAGCAACTCTAGTCTGTTCACAATAGCACCCTACATGCTCATAGTCAGTATTCGATAAATTTATGTCCCATGAAGGAATAAGGACATGAATGAATGCCAAAGACGGTCTTTGTGTATCATCCATACTCCATACTTCCTTGCTCCTGGGAGAGTTGGTAAAGCTTGGTCTGAGCCTCAGATAGCTGGGCTGTTCCTAGCTGCCTGTCATGTGTCTCTGTGCTTGCTCACAAGGGCTTGCGGCCTCCTGCCAGTCAAACCAGCAGACTCAGACGCAAAACTTTGCCCTTCTCCTTTTTCTACAAAAATTTAATTTCCCTGGGAATTTTTCTGTGCTTTATCACTTTACTAAAGATTTGAGGTGTCATCGGTGGCCCTCTCCAGTTTTCTGAGAAATCTGGTCCAGTGGATACGCACCAGCTTCTCTCCTCTCCCACTCCAATCCATGGCTTTTCTTTCAGGAGGACGATGGCTGGTTTGCTTTTCCCAGTCACAGAGAATTCCAAGGAATACAATATTCTCTATTTTTTCCTTCCACATCAAACTTCCCAGGAGAGTCCCAGGTCTGCGAGTTTTCAGAAGGCAGTGAGGTAGGTTCAGACTCAGGGTAGAGAAGCCCTTTCTAATATTGAGAATTATCTAGATTGCCTAGAGGGACCGAGCTCCCTATTTTAGACATACCAGCGAAGGAGGTTGTAGAGGAGCTCCCCCAACCCCCCGTGGAGATGTGAATTCTCAGGTATTTATTCAACTTGGGGCTTGGAAAGGACACGAAGCCAGGAAGCAAGAGAGCTGGGTTTGTAGCCCTTGCTCTCTTACTGGCTCTCACTGTGGGTCTGATCAAGTTCCCACCTGTCTCTCTGCCTCAGTTTCCCCAATTATACAACTGGTGGGGGCAGGGGATAGGAAGGTCCTATTGAGTGTTCTCATAGGGTCCCTGCAACTCTGAGACACTGTGATTTCCTGGTATCTCAAGAGTGGAAGGTGAATTGTTTTTTCCTGCAACAGGAACTGGATGTCAAGTTTGTGGGAAATTGAAAGTGAGTGACTGGATCTTCTTATCTCTCTGGCTCCAGGCCCAACTGAGGCTCTGTCTGGCTGCAGCAAATGGGGAAGGGGTTTTGGGATGAGGGGAGGTAGCCTCAGACCCTCCTCTGGTCTGTGGAGCAAGTGAAGTAGGCCCTTAGTATCCTGAGTGGAGTGGGCTCTGCCAGACAGGGCTGGCCTTCCCAGCTGTGTGGACAGGACAACAGAGCAGGGCAGTGCAGCCTCAGTACTGGGGGTTAGGGGAATATATCCTGCATGGATGTGCTGCTCTGGGCCAGGGTAAGGGAGCTCTGCTCTTAGGATGGGCCTGAAGTGTGGCTGGAGCCTTCCTCTTGCAATGCAGACTTCATAGGAGGAAGTGGAAAAGCAGGGCTCTGTCAGACTGTCATTGAGACTGGTCCAAAGGTTTCAAAGATCTTCTCCTGCAGGGTCTCTGTATTAGTTTGTTTTGTGTTGTTATAACACAATACCCAGGATTGGGTACTTTATACAACAAAGAGGTTTATTCGGCTCATGATTCTGGTGTTGGAGGGGCCAAACATTACGGTGTTGGCATCCTGGTACAGGACCTCTGACAACATCACAATGTGGTGGAGAAATGGGGGAGGAAATGGCTGTGGGCAGAAGGGGCCACATGTGTGGGGTGGCTGCTTTATAACCTGCCCTGGCAAGAACGAACTGGGACCCCAGGAGAATGACATCAATCTCTTCAGAGGGTGAGGTTCCCAGGATCTAATTACCTTGCACTAGTCCCCATCTCTTAAAGGCTCCTCCACCTTAACATAGCCACCCTGGGGACCATGCTTCCAGCACATGAACTTTTGGGGGACACACTCAAAACACATCCAAACCATAGCAGTCTTTAAGATCCACCTTAATTATTTGTAAACATTTTTGAGCACCTACAACATGCGAGGTTTTATGCTGGGCACTAAGACATAGCAGTAGACAAGAAAGACATGGACCTTGTCTTACTGACAAGGAACGAGGCATTTATCATACATAGGGGTATGTTCACAACAGGAGCCCGCGGAGGGCTAAGGGAGTGATACCCAGCTGTGGCAAGGGCAGACAAGGATTCTGAAGGTCAAGTAGGGATTTGCTAAACCAGGGAAATGTAGGGGTTATCTGGGGGGACCCAGGGAGAAGGAGTAATGCCTGCAAAAGCCTGAGGTGCGGAGAGAGCCAGGCCCACTCTGAGGCCTGGGGTGCTGTCTCTTGAGTGTGCGTGGCTGGTGAAGAGCAAGGGGTAGGGGGAGTGGGGAGGTGGGTGGGGACTGGGATGGCACCCGGAGCCATGTGGAAAAGGTGGAGCCTTATGCTGGAGGCAGTGGGAGCTGGGGAAGGGCTTTGGCTGGAATGACAGGGTCAGCTTTGTTCTCAGAGAAGACCACCTGGAGGGAGAGGGCCTGGAGACAGTTGGGAAACTGCTTCAGGGAACCAGATGAAGGATGATGGTGGATGGGCTGGGGTGGTGGGAATGGGAGATGTCTGAACGAAATTGATGGATTTTTGTAAGATTTGGAGGAGGTGGGATCAGCAGGATGACCCTGAATGATTTTGTTTTCCAAGTAGATTCCATCTTTTTTTTTTTTTTGGTACTGGGGAGTGAACCCAGGGGCATTCTACCTCGGAGCTACACCCCTGGCCCTATTTTTTATTCTTTATTTTGAAACAGGGTCTCACTAAGTTGTGGAGGGCCTCACTAAGTAGTTGAGCCTGGCCATGAAACCAGATCCTCTGGTCTCAGCCTCCCAAGCACTGGGATTACAAGCCTGCACCAACACACCGGGCTAGATTGCATCTTTTAAGCAATTAAATCGGTTGACGCTTCCTTCCTGTACTATCGCTGCCTGATGCATAGCTTTGGAAATGGGTCCTACCCACTCACCACCCATAATGTCTTAGCAGCAAACAGAACTACTGGGTCATGAGTTAAATGATTTTGTCCCATTTAGTGAATCGAATCACCATCTATAGCAGGGACACTTGGTGTTACCTAAAGATTGTAGTTGGTTGCCAAACCCACTTCCCTGGTCTCTCTGCCTCTGGTATCACCCTCCAGTTGGCTGTTCACATCACGGTCAGAAAGATCTTTCTAAATTGAAAGTCAGACCATGCCTTACAATTCCTCGGTGGTGCCAGGGTTCCTCTCCTCAGCTGACCTCCTCTGCATCCACAGATACCACCCACCTGCTACTTAGCATCAGTGCATCTTACAGTCACGATGCGATCCTGATCTTCAGACCCCAAACCCTGCTCCACTACTTCAACCTGGGCTGCCTCACTCGCATCCCACTTACGCTGTCCAAAATCGAACCTTTGATCTTCCACCAGACCCCCATCTCCCAGCCTGTCCCACTCACCTAGTACCTCCTCCGTTAGTGAATGCTCTTACCAGCCCTGTGGTAATCCCCCTTGGTAATCACCTTCTCTCACGCTTTCCTTCACACTCAATCCATCACCAAATCCTTCTGATTCACCTGCTTCTTTCCAACTCTGTAGCCCTCCCTCCCTGCCAACCTCATTCCCCATGTTCTCTTGGCTGGATCATTCCAGGAGCCTCCTGTCTAGAATCCCTGCCTCTCTCCAAGTGATCTCTATACAGAGTCAAAGGGACCTTTTAAAGTATAAAATGGATCATGTTATCTCCTACCCCAAGCCCCCATTTAAAATCAAGCAGTGCTTCCCAAGGCTCTTAAAATAACATCCAAGTTGGACGTGGTGGCGCGTGTAATCCCATGTATTTGGAAGGCTAAGGCAGGAGGATCACAGATTTGAGGCCAGCCTCAGCAACTCAGCAAGGCCCTCAGCAACTTAGCGAGACCTTGTTTCAAAATAAAAATTAAAAGGGCTGAGGGTGTGGTTCAGAGGTAGAATACCCCTGGGTTCAATCCTCAGTATAAAAAATAATAATAAATGAATGAATGAATGAATAACATCCAGACTCAACAAGGCTCAGTATAATCTAGCCCATGCCTACCTATGGTGGACTTGTACTGTGTCAGGTTAGTTCTGTTGGAACTGTGTTTCCTAGAATTTCTTTCACTGCCAAGTCCCAGGTGTGCAAGGGGCGCCAGAGATACTTAACAGGAGCATTGAACGGCAGACGTGAAACAACAGCCCTGTACCATACACCGGTGCAGTCACACTTGCTGGCGTGGAGCAGTGGCCAGTTCCTCCCTCTCCTGCTATATTCTCCTGGGCTTTCTTCTCTTCCTGGCCCAGGGCCTCTTCTCCTCCTGCAGGCCTCCATCCTCACTGCCATCTTTCCTCTGACTATCTGCTCCATTGACTTCCGTCCCCAGCATCAGATCCAGAGACAGCAACATTGGAGAGATTGTTAAACCTCTATTCACACCTCCATAGGGTCACATCCCTGTAATAAATCCTTTACCATTCCCATCACTCCTAGCTGTGGCGCGTCTCTGCAGGAACGCTGAGCAACACTCAGCCTCTCCAGGATCACCTTGAAATAGTCCTCACCGAGCGCTGTGTGCAGCGAGGCTGCTCTGGCCTTCTGTTTATTTGTTTGTTTCTTTTCTTGAATACCCGAAGCTCCTCTCACTTCAGGGTCTTTTCAGCACAGACTTTTCCTTCTTCCTGAAGGCTGCCCTTCACATTCTGCCTGACCAACTCCTTTTCACTCATCCTGTGATCACAGGTTTATGTTTTCTCATGGTGCTTATGTTTAATGTTTCTCTCTCTTCCTTACATTTTTTTTGGAAGACCTCCACAGCCTGTGGTTTGCGTGTGCATATTCATCCAATGTCATCATGTGTATTATGCCTGTTTCCTACGCTGACCACAGAGGTCATGCAGCAGGGGCCACACCTGCTTCACTCGCCTCATACACAGCGGTCGATGTGCGGTAGATCTTCAGTGATGATTTATTTAATAGTTGAATAAAAGATAGAATGAGCAAACAAAGAAAAAAGGAAAGAAAAAAGAAGGAAAGGAGAAGTGGAGGGATGGAAGAAAGAAAGTGTGAAAGAAAGAAAAGGAAAAAGGGGGGAGAGTAAAAGAGAGAAGGAGGAAGAAGAAAAAGAGAGAAGGAGGAAGAAGAAAAAGAGAGAAGGAGGAAGAGAGGAAAAGGTCCTGTCTATTGTCCAGTTTTCGGCTGCTGCTCCCTGCACAGGAGAACTGTCCCCGACAGGACAGGCAGATGGAACCCTGTGCTCTCCACTACCCACCCTGGCTTGGCTATGCTGGATTCCGAGTGTCTCTTTTCTTCTTTCCTCACTAGCCTGCAAGCTCTCTGAGGTGGGGACTGATTCTGGCCTGGGGCGGAAGTGCACTAAATGCCTGCACTCATGGTAAGTGTGAGATTTTCAGCGTGGCATTCCAAATCTTTTACCATCAAACTCACACTCACCCTCAGGCTCCTCTCTTCCTATCCCTGAGCTCTTCAGTGTTACTCGAGCAAGCCACAGGGCCCTTCGGTCCCCAGCCTTTGCAAGTACAGTTCCTCCTCCTCGGATGGCCCCGCTTCTCCATCTGGCAGACTCCATACTGTCCTTCAGCCCAGCTCAAAGAGTAGCCCTCACGGGGCTGGCAGAGCCGGGAATGTGGGGCCGTGAGGGCTGGCTCGGGCTGAAGCACTGGCTGACTTTTCTGCAAGCCTTCTTTTTCTCCCAAGTGCTTCCTCTGTGTGCCAAAAATAACAAAGGTCACTGGACCCAGAAAAAGAAGGGGGGCTCAGGTAAATAAACTGGATATTGTTTGCCTGAGTCACATGGGACACCACTCCTTCCTGCCAACATTTTCTCAGCTCTGCTCTGCTGGTTGTCCCCGCACAGGCCCTTCCTTCTGCCTCCTCTCAACACAGGCCTTCCCCTCCTGCAGGCCTTGGACTTACTTTGGGATCCTTAGTGTCTCCGCCTGTGGCCAGGAGTTCCTGCCCTTAAGCTCCATCCATTCATTCATATGCATTCCTTTTGAAAGCTGGGCATTAAAGGTACAAGGTTACCAGTCCCTGATGTGATGGATTCTCAGTCTTGCTGGAGAGAGGCGGCCACAGCCTAGGTTGACAGATAGGACTATATGGGGACTAGGGGAGGAGGACAAGGAAGCCTCTTCAGAGGAAGTGACACTTTAACTTATTCCTGAGGATCATCAGATTTGGCCAGGTAAGAAAGAGTCTCCTGTGCGAAGGGGAGAGTGCTCCAGCAGGTAAGACCTGGAAGCAGAGGAGAAAGGCCTATTCTGCCAACTGGAGCGGTCCCGTGTGACCTGAGCGCGGAGCACCAGGACATGAAGGTGGACAGGCTGGCGGGGACCACAACACAAAGGGAATGGGGATAAATAATTTGAACTTCTTCCAAAGGGAATTGGAAAGCCATGGTAGGTCGTGGATTATCTAACTATAAAGCAAAAACAACACCCCCTATCTTTATTCTGTGGTGGAGACCCGCATTCTAGCACCTCCACTGCTCTCTCCTCATGCAACCGTGGGCCTCTCCTTCTCGGACGCCGTCCCAGCCCACCCCCATGCCCCAGTCCCAGGCCTCTGCATTTTGAAAATATGGCATTTGGACTCGGTGGGCATGAAGGATCTTCTAACTCTGAGGTGCACCCAGTCTACGATGCTCTGTTGGATTCATTAACCCACCAAGTAACCACCATCTACAAATTCATGCCAGGTATTTTGTAAGAAGATTGGGGTGCCCATCACTGCCTGGCAGGAGTTTATGGTCTGCTAGGGAAGCAGATACATGAATCTACACCCATAACACAATGCAGAATGAGCTCAGAGCTGTGGGAGCCCAGTGGAGCGAGTGATTCATCTCCCTCGGGGATCCGGGGGTGGCTTCAGAGGGCAGGCAGAGGATGATCTGGGCCTTGAAGGATGCACTGGGATGAAGATAGGGCCTACTTTGTTCTGGGGGGATGAATCACTAGGGGGGGCTGGAGACTGGAGCCCGGTGGTACCCAAGAGGCCTCAATTCCTGGCTGAGGGGTGTGCTCCACCCACTGAGGGCGTGGGGAGCACTGCAGAGTGAGGAGGAGGAGGTAAGTTCACTCATGGTATTTTTGGGGGCTGAAGTAGAGTTTGTTTCATCCATGTGAGGTAATATAGAAGAAATAAAAGAAATAGGTGGAAAGGAGACAGAAAGGAGGGAGAGGTAAAATATAACTTTAATATAAAAGCTGAATGGTAAAGTTTCCCATACCTTTACTACCAAAACCAGTTCTATCACTCCCAAATTCCTGGGAAATCTGTAAATCTTAAAGTTAACAACAACAGCAGCAAAACTATAATTACTGTGTACTATAATAAAATAGATACAATATCCTGAGAAACCTGTAATTTAGGGGACTTTCCATCTTATCTATTGATTAGATGATGGAGACCATGATCAACCTAAGCATCAGGTAGATGGCCAGACCACCATAAACCAGACTGATGTCATCCTTGCACATCGTCCCATACCCGCCCTCCACCAAGTTTCTTTTAAAGAGGAGCTTTGAACCCCCCAAAAGTCTCTCTCACTCTGGAGATGGCCTGCATTCTCCCTTGAAGGTATATTTCTTTTTTTTATTATTATTATTGCGGTACCGGGGATTGAACCTAGGGGCGTTCTACCTCCGTGCTACACCCCTGGCTCTATTTTTTATACTGTATTTTGAAACTGGGTCTCACCAAGTTGCGGAGGGCCTCACTAAGTAGAGAGAGAGAGAGAGAGAGAGAGAGACAGGGAGAGAGAGAGAGAGCTGAGACTGGCTGCGAACCTGGATCCTCCGGTCTCCGCCTCCCAAAGTACTGGGATTACAAGTGTGCACCACCACGCCCGGCCTGATATATTTCTTACTTTCTTAAATAAATCTCTGTCTATATCTCTGACTGGCGTGTGTTGAAATTCTTTTCAATCACATAAGCCAAGGTCTCTGCCAGCCCTGAGTTGCGTTCTCCTCTCTCCTGCACTGGGCACTGCTCTGGACTCTTCACGGAATCAACCCTTCTCTCCTCCCATGACACATGGAGTCAAATTCATGTGGCTCACGTGGCATATACAGGACTGAATGCCTGGTCTTTCTTGTTTTAACCCTGACTGCAACTTTCCAAGGTAGGGATAATAATTTAGCTTACACTGAGGCTCAGAGGGGTGAAGTACCAGGTCTGAAGTTACAGAGTTAGAAGGTGGGGGAGCCAGGACAGCTACCCCCCTGGGGTCCTGACTCCAGAGCTGTGACCTTCACACTGAGCTCTGAGTGGTTTTTTTCCACTGGACCTAGAGTCTTTGTGGGAGGGCTCTGTCCTGGACGTTTCCTGCTGGCCTCAGGGACTGTGGGGTGTGGAGAGGGGCATGTGCTGCAGGGGAAGGTGGAGGAAGTGCCCCATCTGTCCTGTCACCGGACACCCTCCAAGAATGGGCACCAGGCTCCCCACTGCCCTGGGTGGGAATAAACTCTTGAACTCTCTGCAGAGATAAAAGGCGCTATCTCCTCCCAGCCCTGAGTGTCAGCAGATGGGGCCTCTTGGGCCAACCTCCGGCTGCCTCCACCCACAGTTGTGAGGAAAATCTGTCTGGGTTGGGGGTGTCTGTCTTCCCTCCCCTGGGGTGCCCTAGCTCAGCCCTTCAGCACGGCCCACCTGCAGGCAGGGAAGGCCAGAGTAGAGGGTGGGAGGATCTGGGAGAGGTACAGTCCACCGCCAGCTCTGCCACTTCTCTGAAAGGGGATTGTGGGCAAATCACACCTTTGATCCTCAGCTTCTCACCTATGCAGTGGGGCTGACAGCCCCTCCTAGGTGCTAAGTGATGTTGTTCTTGTAAAGGTGCTTACACCCCGGGGCCAGGTGCATGGCAAGCTCTTTGCAAGTGGGTGGCCTCAGTGTCTTGATAAAGTGAAGGCAGACTGCCTGGGTCCAGATGCACCACCCTCTTGAGCTGGGTGACTTTGGGAAGTTTACTTCAATCCAGTGCCTTTGTCTCCGCTTCTATAAAATGAGGGTCGTGGCAAGGCCGACTCCAGCTAATTCATATAAAGCACCTGGGATAGCACGGAGCTCGGTGGCAAGAGCGCTATAGAATCAGTGTGAGTCTCTGAAGCACCCCCAGCCTCCCTCTCCTGGTCCCTCCTTGCTCCGGGAAACCCCAGTGTTTCAACCATCCTCTGTCACCCCAGCCTCTCCTCTGATGTCCCAGAAGGGGAGCTGCTCTGTGGATCCCTTCCCACATGTGTGATGGGGACACAGGCTTTCCGGCCCCACTCAGAAGAGACCATACAGGCAGGACTCTGTCTCCTGCACCATCTTCCCAGTGCTGGAGAAAGGACCATTCTTTACCTGATTTTATAGACAAAATGTCCCCAGGGTGATTCATGGGTTGGGGGGCCTGGAAAGTCAGGGCTGAAGGGGCTCAGAAAGCATGCTGCCTGTTCCCTGCCCCCCTTTCTCCTGTATCTCCACCCCTGGTAGAAGGCACCAGGCTCCCATATAGATCTCAAGGCAGCAAGACTGATCCAGTTTCTCTTGCTGTTGGGAATAATGCCCAAGGACCATAGGTCTGGGTCTCACAGCCCCAGGCCCGAGGATGAGCCTGCTTACCCACAGTTCACCACTGAGCAGGCTGGCTCTGTGCTTTGCTATTTGGAGGGATGTTTTGATAACCTCTTACTGCTCCTCTCCCAGCCAGCAAAGCCCCAACCTGATCACCCCACACTCTGGGCCCCCTCTTATCTCCTCACTCTAAGCTTCCCATCCATTACTGTCTGCTGGCAACACAAGTTTTATCTGAGTCTCCGTGGCATGAAATTGATTTCTATGAATAATTGGAATAGCTGGCTGGTGACCCAGTATTGCTGCCACCAGGGTGGTTGGGGCTTCAAAGCTCACATCCAATCTCTCTCCACCTCTCCCTGTCTCTGTCTCTCTGTCTCTCTCTCCTCTCTCCATTTCAATAGTCATTTTCTGGTCCAGATCACGCTAACCTGCTTGAAACACAGTTACAGCTTTCTGACTCTCTGCCCGGCTTACCTGCCCCTTCCCTGAGATCCCTCCACCGATCATTCACTGTAATCCATCTTCCACATAGCAGCTAAATTATCTTGAAAAGCTCAAACCTTCCCAGATTATAACCCTTCCTTTGCTTGGCCCATCATTCGCTGGCTTTCTAGTTGAATTTCAACTGACTTTCCAGTCTTACAGGTAAAGATTCGCCTTCACATTTCCTAAGTGCCAAAGGATGTCATAGCCCAGACTACTCCCCGGGGTACACTCATCCATTTGGTAGACCCCTGATGATCACCTACCTTGCTCAGGTTCTTTGGGGCACTAAGAATACAGACAGGGGGGAGAAACAGACCTTGTCCTTAGGGAGACATGGGCTAGTGGGAGATGCAGAGTCCTGAACCGATGCTTTGTGATGGAGTGAACAGGTGTTCTCCAGGAAGAGTTAGAGAGGTAGGGAGTGGGCCGTGAGAGCCCAGAGAGTTGCCTTGGGTTGGTAGGGTTAGGGTTAGGGCCATAAAGTGGGGTCTTGAAGGATGAGAAAACTGGTCAAATAGACAAAGAAAATCCTACCTGTCAAACAATACCAACCCCTTGAATTAGACTAATTTAAATGCCCCTTCCTCCAAGAATTCTTCCTCGGTTGGCCAGATCCATACTTCCCTGATTCCAGGGCAGGCTTCATGGGCGTGCAGCCTGTGCGGTTGCACAGAGACAACTCTTGGCCTAGTGCTCTGCTGTTGCTATCTTAAAATTACTAATATATATAACTAATATATATGTTACTAATATATATTACTATACACATTTTCTGCAGTGCTGGGAATTGAACCTACATCCAAGTCCTTGATTTATTAGTAATTTTTGAACAAGAGGCCCTACATTTCTATTTGTCACTAGTCCCCACCCAGTTGTGCAGTTGGCTCTACCTCCCTCAGCTCTCCTCACTTTTGACCTTATATTTGTACACCCAGATTTCCTGTCTTTTTCCTGGGAGCGACTGCACTTTCAGGTGGGCCTGCCTCATCTCTGTCCTCTGGGTCCAGCAGAGTCAGGAGGCACCTGTGATGATGCAGCGAAGGCAATGGGACCCGCTGGAACACACTGCTAGTCAAAGCCAGCACAGCAACCCCTAGGAAGAGGCCCCAGGGATTCAGGGAGGAGAGATGGCTGTGGCCTGAAGGCAGCAGGAAGTGCTCCACAGAGGACCCTCTGCTCTCTCCTGTTGATGGCCTTGTGGGCTCTAAGTCCTTTCTGCTGTCTAGTCTCAATTCCACTTGCTGCACACAGATCCCTGCCCCCTCTCCCCAGGCCTCTGGGCAGTAGAGAGAAGCTGGGAGGTAGGATGACAGCATCTTAATTTCCCTGCTAATTACAAGTGCTGGGAGAGGGGTGCTAAATGCCAGATAATTACCCAGGAGGAGACTGCTCCTGGCCCTAGGAATTTCACTTTAAGGGGTTTTTTTCTTCTTCCCCTCCCCCAAAGAAAAGAGAGAGATAAAAAGAATTAAGGACTTTAAGGGTTTTATTCTTCCCTTCCAGAGAGATAGAGAGAGAGAGAGAGAGAGAGAGAGAGAGAGAGAGAAAGAGAGAGAGAATATGAGAGAATTAAGGACATGGCCTTGTCTCTCCCTAGCTTTAGGAGGTAAAGAAAGCAGTCCCTTTCCTAAGTCCCTTCCTGTCCTCTTCTTAGATCCACACTGGGTCTGGAGAGAGTTGGAACAGCTCAGGCTCTTTTGTAGGTGAGTTAGGTTGAGGGTGTGAGGGTATAGAATGGGGGTGGGTGGAAGGAGGAGCCCCAGCCCCTGCTCTGCTCACCGCCCCTAGACACACGTGCACATACACACACACACTCGCACACCAGCCACCCACAGCTCCACTTTTGAGAATGGGAAACTGAGCTGCCTGTCTTGTTTAGGACTGCAGGGAGGAGCAGGCAGGGAGGAGTCCCCTCCCTGGGCTCCAGGGGCAGGAGGCAGAGGAGGGGGCAACGGCATCCACTTGCTTGGCCTTACTCCCGTGCCCCAGTGCCTGCCAGTTTCAGGCATAGCTTGAAAGACTCCCAACAGGAAGCTCTGAAGTTGATGAGCATTCTTGTGGTCCCGCATTGATACAGCGACGCTCTGTTTCATGAAGCTGTTGTAATCTCCATAATAACATTTTCCTCTTCTTAAATAAACTTGGACTCCAGCCCGCAGAATGTGGCTGGCTTTGCCTGGGGAATTCAGGACCTGAGGCTAGGGAGGGAAGGCCTCCTGGAAAGGTGGGAAGGGGAAGGGAGAGTCAGCTCTCTGGTCCAAGGGCTGGGACTCGGAGAGGCCAGGGGAGCAGCTGAACGAGAATCTCAGAGGGCTCCATAACCTGGCCAGGGCACCTCCGTCCTTTTGGACATAGTCCTTTATAGCATAGGGAAGGTTTTTTGTTTGTTTGTTTGTTTTGTGTTACTGGGGATTGAGCCCAGGGGTGTTCTACCTCTGAGCCACACCCCGGTCCTATTTTATTTTTTATTTTGTAACTGGGTCTTACTAAATTGCTGAGGTCCTTGCTAAGTTGCTGAGGCTGTCCTCGAACCTGTGATCCTCCTGTCTCAGCCTCCCAAGTGTTGGGATTACAGGTGTACATCACTGCACCTAGCAGGGAGGTTTTTATTATGGGACCATGATGAACTACTTGTGTGACCTTAAGAAAGTCACTTCATCTTTCTGTGCCTCCAATTCCTCATCTGAAAAACAGGAATAATCATAGTACATAACTTACGATACACTGTGAGGAGTACGTGAAATGAGTATGTAAAGTACCTCATGCAAAGCATGTGCTCACACATCTTTAAGAGAAATACACGCAGATGACCATGTCTCGGATGATTTTACAGTTCTAAGTGTCTCAGATTCCAGAGTCAGGGGAAAGTAAAATCTTAGCATTTTTGCATTACTGAGTTAAAAATGTCTTAAGACCATGGGGTAATGAAGTCAAATAATAATCAGCAACGTGGAACCTTAAGATTCACAGAATCCTAGCCTCAAACAAAATAATAGTCACGTCTTCAGGACTTAAAGGTCAGTCTGACACTGGCTGTCTGGAAATTGCTCTCACATTTCCATAACCCAGAGTCCACTAACTCTTAGTTGTTTCCAGAAATTTCTTGAACACAGAGCCCAGATCTGCCTCCGTGGTCCACTTCTGTTGCCTGGCTCTCTCTGGGCCACCAGAGCATATTGCTTCCATGATCTGGCCATGCCCTGCCTACTAATGCCCCAGAGCGGGGACCAGGTGAGTCTGACAATGGCAGGGCTCAGAGGGATTCCTGTCACCCTCCATATCTTTACATGCCCAGGACCATGCTCTCCTGGAAGATGAGTCTCTCTGGAGCTCAAGTCCCAGAGCCCATTGCAGAAGTGGTTCCAGTAGTGAGCACGCATGTGCATGCGTATTTCTGTGTATACACCTATGTGTCTGTGCTTTTGCGTAGAACTTTGGAAAGGGAGCTCCGAGGCTGGAGCTCAGAAGTTGAGAGTACCAAGATTAAAGAGGGACAAGACAGGAAGTGAGGTGGCTGAAGTGTTCCCAACAGGGGATGAGCCCAGCCCTTGCCATGAGGGGAACGTGCTGCGGTGGTGGGACCTGCAACAGGTGGCAAGACCCATCTTACACATCTCCCCATAAGTCTGCAGAGCATCTGTGATTCCCCATTATCACCTCGTCATTTTCTCGCACCTTGCCCTTTCAGAAGAAGCAAACAGCAGGTGGGAGGCCTGTTATCTCCTGATGTGAGTGTGACTATGAGTTGAAAGTATCCCCCCTCTTGTGAAGCTGGCTGCTGGTGGGGCAACTGGGTGGGGGCTGGGCAGGAGCTCATGGCTGTGTGGGTGTGTCCTGCACAAAGGTGCCTGGCTGAGGGCCAGGTGGGGCAGAGATCCAGCCAAAGCTCTGTTTACTAGACTCATACCCTGGCCTGGGGCCACTTCCAGCCAGGGAAAGGGGCCATTTTTCCTAACGCACACATGGGTATCCTAAAGTCTAGCAGCAGGCAAGGGCAGGTGGAGTGAGTGATGATATAGGGAAGATGCAGGCTCAGGGATATAGGAACCAGGAAGGGTGACAACTATATGGCCTTTTCCCTTAGGCCTCCATAAGGCAGAGAGAGGCACAGTCGCAATGGGCCCCTTCCATTGAGGAGCTCCAGCCTAAGGCAGGAATGGGCCTCCAGGCAGACTGGCTGGAGGAGCCCAGAGGAGGGTGGCCACAGAGTCTCTAGAAGGTTCATGGCCCTGGGTTGTGAAGGATGAATAGAAGTGCCTCAGGTAGCAGGGGCTGGAGGGTGGCCTAGGCAGCATGGCGATGCTGGAGAATGGGTAATGGTTCTCAGCACCCAGCACAGGGCTGGGGTGAGACGTCTTTCTATACACTTTTGATGAATGAGTGAGTGAGTGCATGCAGGCGATCGTGGGGAGTAGCAGGGAGGTGAAGTTGGGGAGGTGGGCGGGGCCTGGACCTGGAGGGCGCCTGGGCTATGTGTGAAGATGTCCCACAGTTTCTCTATCTGAGGATGGGGAGTTACTGAGTGACTGATGAGAATGGTTAGGACGTCCTTCTGGAACAAGTGTGGAAATGGCTCTGAGGGCTGAGACAGGGGCAGGGTGGCCCTCAGTCCTGTGTGTTGTCAGTTCTGTGGCAAGGCCTGCTCTGAGTGGGGAGAGGGGGCCTAGGCAGATGTGGCACGGGGACCCCCAGGGCGGAGGGAGGCAGAGCTGTATGGACTGCTGAGCTGCTGGAGCAGCTGGAAGGTATGCAGGAGGCAGAGGCGCTCGGGCTTCCTCATGAGTGTGGACCCCTTCTGTGCTGGCTGGCGATAGTGTCGCAGGCCCAGAACCTGTCATCCAGGGGGGGCAGAAGCAGCATCTGGAGCCTCTCCAGGGGGGGATGTGCGCTTAGGATCCAGCACCTGCCTGAGCTGTCACATTGCAGGTCTGGTGCCCAGTCCCTGCCTTCTCCCTTGGGAAAGCAATGACTGGTTTCTGAGGAAGAGGAGCTGGATGTGATGGGGCTCCTGGGACAGAGTGCAGATCGCAGAACCAGTCATGGCACATGGCAGGGGTGTCACTGGGGAGGGTGAAGAATGCGGGAGCCTGAGAAGAGAGGCTGCTGTTTTAGCCCCAGCTCTGCCAAATGGCCATGGCCAAATGGAAAGAACTCATCAACCCATGGGAGATGAGCAAGAAGCTCTGCAGTGTCATCCTGTTTCTGATGGGGACTCCCTCCGGGGTAAGGGCTTCTAGCCTGCTTTGGAAGAGGTGTGTTTGGAAAGGGAGGGTCTGAAGCTCCCAGAGGAAGGCTGTGGGGCGAGTGTGTACATGGAGGGAGGAGGGGCACAAGGTGACGGGACTAAAGTTCTTTCCTTCAGGTGCCTACGGCCTGATCTACCAGACCCTCTGTGATCAGTCCTCGCTGCGTCTGGGTCCCACCAGCTTCCTTTCCCCATATGCCCTTGAACTCCCCACCGCCTTCAGCTCAAGTGCCTCTCTGCCGTCCAGCATCCTTGCCCCTTTGCCATCCCCTCTTCTGGCTTCAGCTTCCAGCTGGGAGCCTGTCACTCCTTTCTTCTGTTAGGAAGCCTCATTTCACCTCAAATCTTAATGACTTGTGCCCATGTGATTGGAGTCAGAGGGCCTGGACTCAAGCCTGCTTGTAAGAGTGAAGAAAATTCAAGTGTGCTCCTTCATCCCCTTTCCTTCATCTCTGAAATAAGGCCATCCACCTTTTTAGACTGGGCTCCATCTGTCCTGGCTTGCTGGGATGGTCCTGGCTTATGCCCGCTGTCCCTGGGTAATTACTAATAGTGGCCCCCACTTACCCCAGAAGTTTCTCAGTTTGATAAATTATATGTTCACCCTACTCTTAAAGCTCTTATGAAGATCAAATTAGATGATCCCATGAGATAATCCACATAAGGTTTCTCAGCAAGGTGCCTGGCACAGAGTAAGTGCTCATTAAATACTCACTGTTGTTCTTCCCCTCCCCCCAGACCGAGCTCCTTGAGGGATTGTGTCTTACTCCATTACAGTCACCAGACAAGTACGCCAATTATTTAGAGAATTCAGAGTACCATCAAGGGCAACCAATGCCTCACGATGTCGAGGGTGACTTGGTCTCTCTCTCATGACTCAAGGGCAGCAACGTGCTTAGTCACCTCCTCATGGCGCTGTGCTGTGGCCCAGCCGCAGGGTGAGTGAGAAGGGAACCAAGTCTCCTGTGTACCTACTATGTGCACAGCTCTTTATTTTTGTCATTAAGTTCTCATATTCATTCAGAGAGGTGGGTCTGATGCTAAAGGACCGTGACCATTAGGGAGTAGCTCTGTTTTAGGATTATAAGAAATAGGTCCAAAAGTGGCAAGAAATGAGATTGGGGAGTCAGCAGGAGAGAGATGGCTCAGGACTTGCAAGCCCCAGGAAAGGAGTCCGTGCTGCACTTGGAGGGTAAGAGCCACTACAGGATGTTAATCCAGCTGGCATAGTCAGATCTGGATTTCAGAAAGATCTCTGTGGCAGTGGTCCAGGAGAAGAACCAGGGGGTGCAAGGCTAGATGGGAAATGACCATGGTGGTAATGCAGGTAGGAGGTAAGGAGGGTCAGAGGCAGCAAACCAGAGGCTTGCCGAAGGTAGTAGTTCTCATAGAGCATAGCACAATGCTCTTTATGCATTTGTTATTAATATGGATTAGCAATAATATTATTCATTGTGAAAATAATAATAATGATAATCATAATAATACATACTTGTGGTATAAAGTACATAATAGTGCATACGTGTGGTGTAAAACACCCTGCCTACATTATTTTATTTAATCCCTGTAACTATCCTATCGGGTAGGTGCCATTATTATCCCGGTTTTACAAACGAGGAAACTGAGGCTCAGTGAAGTTAGGTGTTCTGTCCAAGATCACATGCAACTAGAAAAAAGACAAATTCAGGATTTCTAAGGTACAGCTGTTCAACTCCAGAGCTTATGCTCTGATTGGGCCACTTATAACCTTGGCGGGATTCTTGACTGTCTTGGGCACTGGGGAGACAGCCAGCAGCAGCAGCCCTTGTCGGCTGGCCCTGGGGGAGAGGAGGGGGCTGTTGTCTAGCCGGACCACTGAGTAAGAAGAGCCCCTGTGCAGGTTCCAGTGCAAACTGTCCCAGGAGTTCCCTCCCAGGGATACAAGCTTTGACTGACCTGGGGGAGAGAGAAGCAGGTGTGTGTGTGTGTGTGTGTGTGTGTGTGTGTGTGTGTGTGTGTATGGAGGGAGGGGGCCCAGCAGCCCCTCCCACTGTCCCGGGTTTGGATTCCCTAATGCTTCTAGGATCATCCCTCCTTCAGTCCCAGCCCCCTGTGGTGGAGCCATCCCGTTTTCTCCAGAGACCACCATCTCTCTTCTAAGTGGTGGAAAATTGGTTGCTAACTGTCAGGAAATCGCCGATTTTCCATCCATTACTGGGGGACCAGGCTGTGGAGCTGTGGGGGACTCGGGGTGGGAAGCAGATGCTGATTAGGCCCTGCAGTTAACGATTGGGTTTGTAGACCTCCTCGGGCACTCCCCCCAAGACTGCTTATTAACTCCTTGCGAGGACCCGTTAGGGTAGGAGATATTGGTTACCCGGCACGCAGGGCCGCAAGACTGACTATTCATTAGGCCTGGGTTGGGGGGAGGGAGGGGACCTAGGAAAAAACTGTGGCCTCGATCCAGGAATGTTAAACAGCCCCATAAGTTGGCAGAGAACTTTATAATTGCTGCTATTAAACTATATGTATTTATATAGGTGATTTGTTGGAGGAAAGAATTTCAGCATTCGGGTGAGATGCCCACTACGATTTCACCCAGGATTAGGTTGTTAGGGACTAGATATTAATTAAGGCTGAGGACCCCAATCCCTTCCTAATTAGCTCCTACAGTATAATTTGACTGCAAATGCTACTGTTACAATTACCTAGAATTTGTCTGGAGTTCTCCTCCAGTGGGACTAGGTGGGCTTTACCCCATTATGTGAGCAGAGGAGAGGGGTGGGCAGGAGGCCTGGGTTTCCCTCCCACCCTGCTCCTGACTGGTGAGGAAGGGGTCTTTTCTGGCCCCTGTTTCCTCACTTGCAACGAGAGGGCAGATCAGGGAAGGAGATGGCATATGTCTGAGAAGCTTAGTATAGCCGGGACATTCTAAGACCCATAGAGTTGGTGGACAGTTGACACTGGCCTAAAGCTAGAAATACATTGGTTTTCAGAATCTTGTGCATTTTCTACAACCAGAGAAATCCTAAAGCTTTGCCTAAGAGAAGCCAGAGAGTTTTCTTGTGGGGCCCCAAATTTAATTGTCAACAGGCTCCTCTCTGAAAGGCAGGTCATGAGGGTGTTTGTCAGTCTCTCCGATGGGCAGCACCGGCAGTTCTCACCTACTGGGGGACGCCAGGTGGTCCCCTCCAGCCTCTCTCCAGTCCACCTCTCCTTCCTGAACACTATGTGATCATCAATATGTGCTCATGCTCTGCCTGCTCCAGAAATCCTTTCCTTCTGCTCACTACCTTCACTGCCTACCAAACTCCTCTCCATTCTTTAGTGCCTCCTTCAAAAGTCCCTTCTCTATTCATTTTTTTTTCTAGATTGCTCCTGGCAGGGATAGTGGTTAGGCTCTTCCCTAAATTTCTGCTTTTCTTGAATCCTCTATTCAAACTTTCATGTAACCTCACCAGGCAAGATGTTTTTTGTTCTCACCTATCAGACGGTGAACCTCTTGAAGGCAGGGATGCTGAGTCTAATTCAACTTGAAATCTGTAAAGCACAAACTAGAGTAGGTGTCAAAATTAGTTGTATTTATTTTATGTTTTGGGCCTGTGTAGTGTATTTGAGAAAGGGCTCTTGGTCCTTTGCCCCTGAGATGAAGAGGACACCGGGCTTGGAGAACGGGTGGTGCCCTGAAACTTGAGTGTTCTCAGGGGTGTGTGTGTGGGGTGTCTGGGACCTATTCTCAGCCCCAGCACAGGTGGTTAAGAGGGGTTGCCATGTCCCCACCCTACCCAGGGTGTCTGGGCTTTTGGGGCATGAGTTGAGAAGACAAAGATTATAACTTCCTCTCCTTCTTTTTCCTGAGATTGCTAACACAGACCTGGGCAGGTGTGTGTGTGTGTGTGGGGGGCTGTACTGCACTCCGTTCAGTTGGCCTTGATGGAACCCACTAAAGAGACTGAGAAAGGCCATCCAAACCCAGGCCCCTCTGTTGAGGAGTTTGTCTGAAACCTCTCAGGCTGGGCGCTGGGGATCAAAAGCAAGGGAGGTGCTGCTGACTGGGAATATAAACAGGTTCAAGAAGGGCTTAAAGAAATTCCTAGATGACAGATCCCTAGCAGGTAACAGGTCATTAATAACCATGAAAGATGATGATGATGATAATAATAATAATAATTAATAATAGTACCTCCAAAAGAGCTTTTATACTTTTAAAAGCTTTTTTTCTTTTTTCCGTGGCAGTATCTCATTAGATACTCCCCACTTGCTTGGGGGGGGATGCTAGGCCAGGTGAAGGGACTTGCCTGGGCCACACAGCCTGTTTAGGGTGTTGCTGGCACCAGATGCAGGGCATTCCCGACTCTGCCTAAACTTTCTTCGAGAGTGGGGCACACTAGGCAAAGGAGTTGTTGGATGTGAGCCTAGAGCCCCATTTCTGCCCTCCTCTCCCTAGTCCTGCACTGTCACACTGCTTCTACAAGTTCTTCATTCAGTGGACGGCAGGAGTCCGGGCTGTCCACACCTCTTCTGTCATATTTTCCAGGTGACAATGTGGGAGAATCTCCACTGTCTTCAGTTTTCCCATTTGTGCAAGGTAATGCTTGGCTATTCTGGGAATTCACCACTTCCTCCTGGTAAAGATAGGGTGTCAGGAGTGCTGTCATAAGCCGATGGCACAGTGCATGTAGCCAGCTTAGCAATGTGCCTGGCACAGTGAGCACTCGACAGGTCACGTTTGGGGCAGGGTCTGGGAAAAGCAGTCCCCGAGGTGAGGCGCTCCAGGCCGACGCAACACAGGCTGGGGGAGGAGTTTGCTGTCTCCTGGGTGACCTTTCTGCCCTTCTCATGCTCAGGGGTTTCCAAGCTGGGCTGTGTAGATCTTGCAAGTTTCATGGACTCTTTGCAATGCTTGCTTAGAAAATGTTTGTTGATTTGTAGTATCTCACCAGATCCTTGAAGGGGCTGTATTCTAAGTGGTGTGAGACTTTAGAAGTTTTGTTAACTTACCAGACGTGTCACATCTTAAATGTGTGAGGATATTTGTTCCAAAGCTGATTTATCTTACTCTATCCATGCATTACCCTCTTGCGAGGTGCACTTGTTCTCATGTGAAAACCAAGGTCCCCCTTGGGGTATAAAAGGGGTCAGTGCTGCCACCTACAGACAGAAAAGTGATGTTTCATTTCCTGACCACCCTGGTTAAAGAACAACCGAAAAGGAAAGGAGAGATTTAGTTACCAATTCCAAATGTCTCCTTTACCTTACTACCTCAATATTTTAGAATCTATCATTGCTTACCACTATTGTCTCTGGAAATCCCACCTTAACAGAATTTGCTGGTTGCACACGAGGATGCGTGTGGTGCCATGTCCATTTGGGGCCAACACTGGAGCATCGCCACCATTGCCCATCCTTTCATAGGGTACAAGATGACTTGGTATCCATTCATCGATTGGCTCATTATATACTGCGTCATTGCTTCGGTATTGGATCAAGATTCATAAGGTCTTGTGTCTTCACTAAGTTTGCAAAGCTTTGGTTTAACAGATCCCATTGGGATGGGATGATCCAGAGAAGTCCCAGGAATTGACCAAATGGGAAATTTTTATTCTTGTGGAGTAATGAGCTCAGAGGAACTTAGTTAGTTCCCAAAGAGCAAAGAGGGCATATTCTGGGGTCAGTGATACAATCTGTCTAGTACTGGGAGCAAGGAGGAGAGATCTGAGCCCCTGCACTCCAGGTTTCAGGGTGGAGTTGTGATTTACTGCCAACTTTCCATCATCCCAAAGATTGTGAAGAGTAAGTGAAATTTGCACTGGGCACCCTGGAGGTTCAGGACGAATTGAGATTGAGAGAAGAACATGCACAGACTATCCTCTGGGCAATATATGCCAGATCATTGCAACAAATCCAATGAAGTTTTCTCCTTATCTTAGGAGAAAATAGAAGCTCAGAATGGGAAATTGAGCTGGGTGCAGTGGTATACACTTGTAATTCCAGTACTTGGGAGGCAGAGACAGGAGGATTGCAAGTTCAAGGACAGCCTTAGCACCTTGAAGGCTGGGGTATAGCTCAGAGGTATAATGTCCCTGGGTTTAATCCCCAGTATAAAAAAAAAGTCCCCCAGTGGGTTGAGAGTGGAGCCAGGACTTGAACCCAGGCCACGTGGTTCCTCACTGCAGGCTCTCTGGGAAGACTTTCATAGTCAGTGACCTCTTGGAGCAGGACCTGGCTCCCCACCCAAAGCTCCTTTCCCTGAGGGCAGTAGAGATGAAGCTTAATCTTTAATGAACTGGCTTTCAGTTTAACTGCTCCTTTGGCAATGATTAATACCTGGTGACCTAGTCTGGCATGAGTGATCCTGACCAAGGCTGACCCATGAGACCCAGGATCAGATATGCTTCACATGCAGATGGGAGAGGTTTCAGGGGTGCTGGGGTGGCCTACGTCAATGCATTTTTACATCCTATGCCTGGAATTCTGGCATTAGATTGTCACTCTTCAGAAGGAGGATGTCACACATGACCCTGTCAAGGGAGCTAGTAACATATTTGTGTTTGGAACACTCCTTGGGATCTTGATTTGATAGCCCCAGTGTCCAGCAGCTCAGAGGCATTACTGGAATGATGATTTTTAGTCAAAAGTTAGCAAGCAAACCACAAACCAGACAGTGCATGTCCTATGGGCTGGAACAGGGTCTGGATGGCAGGGATGTGTGGGGGGAAGACACAGAGTTGGAGCTGGTGAGACCCTGTGTAGAGTCTAGCTCTGATGGTCGCTAGTTGTAAGGTCTTGGGGGCACCTCTCTGAGCAGCAGTTCCTTAGTCTATCAAGTGGAGAAATGAAGACCTTTCTCTGGACTCTTCTGAGGGTGAAATGCATCTCATCTCTTTCAGAGGCATGAACTAGAGAATGCTTCTTTCTGCATTTTTCTCCCTTCTTAATCTGGCCTTAGTCGACCCTGGCTTCTCTGGGGAGGAGAATTTTTCTCTCCTATTTTGTGATTCTTAGAGGAGAGGGACAAGTTCTCTCCCTATGAGTTAACCAGGTTTCAGGGGCCCCCCTTTCCTGCCCCCGGAGGCAGCAGGGCCGGATCCACCTTCCTCAGTGTCTTCCTGCCTCTTCTGAGGATTGTAAACATAGTGAACTGAGGAAGCGTCTCCATCGGAGTCCGTCACAGTCTCCTGCCTCTGATTTTCGTTTTGGCATCAGCTGGTACCAGCAGTGGGTTTGTCTCTCCCCTGGCCTCGCCACTGCCTAATGGATGCTCTCGCATGTTGGCATCTCTGGCTTGGTGTGCAGATGCGACCTTTCAGTGCCCAAGATTGCCTGAAAGTGCGGTCCCCTTTTATGTCTCCATGTCTTCCTCTTCCATCTGTCTGGAGTGCCCTGTTCAGAAGCTCTGGAGAACAGCTCACCATTCAGCTCAGGGGCTGCTGCCCTGCATCCCGAGACCCAGAGGCCCCTCGGGCCTCGGCTTCCCCATCCCAGCTTTCATAACTCTGCACCCTATTTACCTGCCCGTCTATCTCTCTTATAGACTGAAGGCTTCATGAGAAGTTCCCAAGAACTCCGTGCCCAGGATCATTTTCTTGAGACCACTGAGCTGAAGTCCTGAGAAGGTGACAGAGCAGCTTCCTGACCTCCCCAGTGAGGGCAGATTGGGTTGGAGGTCAGACAGGCTGAAACAGGCGACCATGAAGCCCCCGGCGGAAGCAGTGGCTCCTTCTCTGTTTTGGTTTTGCTTTTTGTGGGCGTCTCATTTCAGAAGTTAATCTAGTTAATGCCAGCAATGTCATTTTGGCAAGCCAGCAATTTCCTTTTGCCCTTTATTTAACAAGCCCCACCCCCACCCCAATCTCTATAATAAAAGGCATGCAGGTGGGTAATTACAGAGGTGTGAAATAGGGGTGCTGGGCCTGGGCCAGCTGAGCATTCTGGAGCATCCGCTGGGGAGGGTTTTGGGGAACTACCCGGCCCCACTATTCAGTTTCAGGTAGGGAAATGGAATGTTAGAGAGGGTGAGGAACTTACATAAGGCACACGGCAGGTAGAAGGCAGAGCCAGGGCGGGAGTCCAGGGCAGGAGTCCCTAGCCGAGGGCCTTTCCACTACTCAGTGCCAACACTCGCCCCTTAGGTGCGTCCTGCTGAGCACTGCATGACAGTGCCTGCCTGCCATCCATCTCTCCCTCCATCCCACCATTCACCCATCCGTGCATGTACTCCATAGACACTTACTGAGGACCTACGACATGCTGGGCACCATGGATATAGCAGTGACCAAGACCAATGTGACCCTGTCCTCACAGAAATTATCATCTCAGGTGACAGTCTCACACATACCCTGATGGAGGCGCAGCATGTGGACTGGAGACCACAACACAGAGTGGCAAGTGATCTGTCAGCTGTAAGCATCCTGTCTCTGCAGAATCACAGGGAACTTCACAGAGGAGGGGACTTGGCATTGTAATGAGTCATGAAGGATAGGTAAGAGTTTGCAAAAGGTGCTGTGTGAAAGCAGAGAAAGATTTCTTTTTTTTTTTTTTTTTGGTACTGGGGGTTGAATCCAGGAGCATTCTATCTCTGAGTTACACCCCTAGCCCTTTTTATTTATTTTTTTAAATCTTGAAACAGGGCCTTACTGAGGGTCTCACTAAGTTGCTGAGCCTGGCCTCAAACATGTAATCCTCCTGTCTCAGCCTCCAAGTACTGGGATTACTGGCATGTACCACCATGCCTAGCCAGGAAAAGCTTTTTATTAAAAAATACATATACATATACATATACATATACATATACATACGTTATACTTGTATTGGTGTGATACATACATTATATTTGTATTGGTGTGGTATAGTTAGACATCAGAATGAGATCAGAGTGATACAAACATATTTACCCAAATGTTAGCAATGCTTATCTCTGAGGAATGGAGTTCACAGGGTAGTGGGAAGCAGGGGGTGCAGGAGATATTTTACTTCCTATTTTCTACCTTTGGTATTGTCTGAATTAGAGGGTTTGTGTTAGCATTGTAATAAAAAGTTCTACTTTGAAACAAAGAGTGCAGGGTATTTATTGAATAATAAGTGCCTAAATGTGGTGACTACAGAGTGTTAGAGGAATGGGAGGCATGGAGGTTGACTGGGGTCTATCTAAGGGTTTGAAATGCTGGACTAAGAGTTTGGACTTGAACCATAGGGGCCCGTGGAGGTGAAGGCAGAGGCCACACCCACAAAGCCTAGCCATGCCTGGCACCTCATGGGTACTCAGTTAATTCATACCTGACTGTGAACGACAAGAGCACGTCACGTCTCATGGAGTCATCTGAGGTTAGAAGCAGAAGGTTGCGAAGGCACGGGCCTCTGCCACCACGTGTTGATGGTAGGGAGATCTGCTGTGAGAAAATGCGTTTCTGCAGAAGCAAAGTAATATGGGGGAGTCTATGAAATATAGAGAGAGACAAAAGAATGTGGTTTCTTCTCAGACCTGAGGCGGGTGGAATGGAGCCAGATTCAGGGTCCTTGGCATAAGTTGACAGCCAGGGACACACTTTTTTATAATAAAGGAATTCCTAAGATGTAGGTTTTCCAAACCACATGAGAGTTTTTGGTGTCTTTTGTGGCTAAAAACTGATCAAAGCAGGTCACTGCCATGTTTCCCTTCCCAGAAGGTGTCTACTTCAGTCTCTCCCCTCTTCAATTCATCCTCAGCACTACCAGGGGAGGGAGCTTCCCAAAGTGCACTTTTTAAAAAATATTTTTGTTGGCGTATTGTAATGATACATCATACATCATAGTGAGATTCAAAGTGATGCAAACACACATGCACACATCACTGGTGCGCTTCCCCCTGCATCCCGCCCCGCTCCTCCTCCCTCCCTCCCCGTACACGTCAGTGAGAATGGTGGTGACGCCTTCACGTATGAACATAACCTCATGGCACTTCTGACCGTGTTGCCTCCTTTCTTGAATCCCTCAGGAAAAAGCTCATTCCGTTTACCCTGACTTTTTGTTCTGTTTCTTGCTTATTCCTTCAGCCTCATCTCCCATGATCTCTTACTTAAATTCTACTCTGAGGCCAGCTCAGTGACTCTCTGCTAACCCAGTGACTTTATGCCTAAACCAGCTCTTTCCTTCTTGGAATATCCCAATCTTACACTCTCCACCTCCCATTTGCTGGTTGCGCCATCTTCCCTCTGAAGATTTTTCTAGCCACTTCCCCACTACCACCTGACCCTCCTCCTCTGGATGGACTTGCTCATTCCCTCCTTGAGACCCTGTGCCCAAAGTGCTTGTGCTACTACATACACTTACTATTAGGTACACCAAACATATTCACTAAAACATCATGACAGCTCACTGAAGAGAGCATTTGCACATCTATCTCTCCCCTGCCACACTCCCCTGCCCCCCAACTATAAGCTTATGATGACAGGTACTATGTTTTGCTATCCCCAGCACCTGGCACAGAAGCTGGAACATACTTGGATATATTCAGTAAGTATTCATTAAACCGATGTGTGAGTAACAGGGCACCTTCATAATGATGTCTTTTGTAAAATAGTATCAGGTCACTCCCTTACCTTCTCTCACTTCAAGGAGGGTCTAACGACCCCTGACAGTGACAGCCGTGTGCATTGGGAAGATGCAGGAGGCTGAATTCCAGCCCTGACCCCTCTGCCCTTGGGAAATCCTCTGTCCTGCTCCAGACATTAGTTTCCCCATCTGTCAGTGAGGACAATAACCTCATGCTACTTCTCCATAGAAATGCTGTGAAGCCCAAAAGTGAGACCCAAGCCACCCACTGGACACACTCCGGTCAGGATTGGCATGTTGGCAGAGGGGCCGTCGGCCAAGTGGCCATGCCTGTACTTGGGGGCTCCATGCCCACCACCAATGGGGTCCTGCTCAGAGACTCTCTCCCCTCTTCCAGCTCACTCGTGTTGTGTGATGAGAGAATGTTAATTATTAGGCTGCAGCCCACCTCAAGAGCCTCAGATGAAAGCAGACTCAGAGTGTAAAGTCTAATCGATGCCCAGCGCCGAGTGCCTGGCGTCAGGGCCTGGAGATGGATCATTAATCCAGACACTCCAACCTGGGACACTGGGCCCAGGAAGTCCTGAAACATTCCTGACCACCCACAGCTCAGACCATCAGCCCCACCAGGCAGCAAGCCCTGCCGCTGAGTTGCAGAGTTTTACAATCTCAAAGTTAGATGAGACTCAGAGAGCAGCTGGACCCGAATCCCACCCAGGGCAGGAATCCAGGCTGTGTGCTGGGTACTGGCACAAAGCTCAGACTCTGCGGAGGTGTTCTTGAGGAACAGCCCTGGGCTGGCGTGGACAGATCCCTGTAAATTTAGACCTGGCCTTCCCCTTCTCTACAGGTGAGATGAGGTTACATAACTCACAGGCCTGATGTTTAAGAATAAATCAATTTGCTTGAAAGACTTTTATGTTGGGATTTATAAGAACAACTGTTACCATTCTTAACATTGTAAGCTCCTATCCCTGGGATATATTAATTTCTTCATGCCCAGAGTCATCTTTGATTGATAAGGTGTTACTTCTCTGGTGGAAAACTTTTACGATTCCGTGGTCTTATATATAAGACCCCTTTCCTTGAACTAAAGGCCCTTCAGCCTATAGCCCCCGCCTCCTTCATCAGCTTCATCTCCTGCTTCTCCCCGCCCATCAGCTGCCTTCCAGACACACAGACTGAACGTTGATAGGTCGTTAGCTTGGCACGTTTGAGTTCTCTCACCTTTTCCTCTGGGTGAATTTCCACCCATCTTTCAGGGGCCTGCGCACATGTCTGTCTTCTGCGAAGCCTTCCCAAGTCCCTATTACAAACCTCCCCTGAAGGTAGTTGTCGCTTCCCCTGGCTTCTCATGGCACATCATAGTTTTTACTCTCATAGCACCATAGCATATCATCTGCGCTTAAGTCATTTTTCTTCTTGAATAAATAAAGACTATTAAACTTCCCTGGGGGACTGGCATTCTTATCATGGCTAATCACAACAACAACGTTAGTCATGGTTCCTTGGCATGATTTTTATTTTTATTTATTTATTTTTTTGTGGTACTGGGGATTGAACCCAGGGGTTCCTACCACTGAGATACACCCCCAGCTATCTATCTAATCTATCTATATCTATCTATCTATCTATCTATCTAATCTATCATCTATCTATCATCATCATCATCTATTTATTTATTTTTTATTCAAAACAGGGTCTCCCTAAGTTACTATCTGCTGGCCTCAAACCTGCTATTCTTCGGTTGCAGCTCTCAAGTACTGGGATTACAGGTGTGTACCACCACACCCGGCAACATAATTCTTTTTTTTTTTTTTAACAGCTGAGTACCTGGGTGCTTGACAAATTGACTCTAGAATCAAATGGATCTGAGTATACATTTATGCTCAACCACTTCAAAGCTGCGTGACTTTGGATGTTACTTTGTTTTTCTCAGTCTGTTTTCTTGTTTGAACAACAGGGAATTTAACAAAGCCAACCTCTTAGGGTTCTTGAGAGGATTATAAGAGACAGCTACACTGAATAGCAGAGAGTCTTGCCCCGAAGCTCTTACTCTCTAGGTTCAGTTCTGCCTCTCTGAATCTCTGGATCTCTGTGTCTTTGGCTGCAAGATGATGTGATTCTATGATCCGTGATTCCCAGGCTGTGGTCTGTGGTCCCCTGGCTTTGCCCCGCAGGTGCAGGCCTTCAGATGGAGCCCATGGCTCACTGGTTGCATACCTTGTCTGGTTTCTGAGGGCCCTTCTGGATCTGTTCTCCTATGATGCTATGATCCCAGGAGGGAGGCAGGCGACGGGGACAGGGCTGTGGTGAGGGAAGAGGCCCCCGAGGATGGGGTCGAGGATCCCAGGCACCGGGGGGCCAGGAGGACAGGGCTTTGTCTGTCTTTGCATATTTCCTCACCAATGCCTGGCACAGTGTTTGGTACAGAATAGGCATTGAATATCTCTTCAGTGGAAAAAAGGATTGTCTGCAGAATAAAACTGTTCAAAGACCAGTGTCCAGTATAGACTGGGTAAACAGAGATGAGGCAGGCCCAACCAGGCCTGTCCTGCTTTCTTTCTCAGAGAAACAGCCATTAAATGGAAGCATGCAGCCCAAAAGACTACCAAATTCCAATTTCTCAGTGGCCACCACAGCCCAGATCACACCTTCAGATTGGGATATGGAAAATTCTGAGAGAAGAGCAGGTCCGAGGAGAGAGGAAGGCTAGGGGCGCTCCATGCTCAGGGAAACTGAGGTAGGCAGTGGTCCTGAGATGACATTGAACACCTCACAGGAGCCACCAGGAGCCCTTGAGTCAATATTTGAGAGAACTCCCGGGATTCCTGAACCTTTGTCCCATGTCTGTATCCATGAATATTACTTCAGGCGGGTCTTCAAAGAGACTAGCTTAAACTCTGGGATGGAGAAAGACCTCTGAGGTCGGGTTGTCCATAAGGATGGGGAGCTGGGGCGGCCAGAAGTCCTCCCAGGGAGGAGCCCAGGATGATCATGGCAAAGAGAATTCCAGAGCTGAGGAGGGTGGTAGGAAGAGTTCCTGGGGTTTACAGGAAGGAAGAAATATGAGAAGCAATTTGGGATCATCTGAGCCTTGTGGGGCACCGCCATCACTGCCCCATTGTGGGCTCTCACTCTCCTCCTAGGCTTGGCATCAAGCTTTGCAAATATTGGATGCATTGCAAACACTGCTTGAACTCCATTTCCCCTCTGCTCTTTTATCCTTTTATTTAAAAATCAGATCTTCCTCCTTCAGATGGAGTCCTCCCATCTGGTCACAGAAACTGGATCAGTGGAAAGAGAAATCCTAGGATGCTGGAATTTCAGGAACGTTTCCAGGTTGCCAAGAAAAATACTTCTGTGATGAGCCAATGGCATCGTGATGGCAGATCTGGAAAATACGTTTGACTCTGAGTCACAATATCATAGGATCACAGAGACCTTGAGGTCATCTTGTCTCTTCCATGATGGTACAGATGGAGGAGCTGAGACCCCGGGAGGTGTAGAACCAGCTGGTAGCAGAGACAGGACTGGAGATGAAGAGGCAGCCACGCAGCCCGCTCTGATCAGATGCCAGGCCTTGGCTGCCAGGCTCTTCTAAGAGCTGTCTGACATGTGTGGCTTTGGCTTATCAGCAGGAACAAAAGATGACAGTGGGCACTCTTTCCTGGCCAAGCATCTATCTTGACCCACATAAATATTTTCCCAGCGTCTGTATGGCCGGCATCTGCTGGCTAGCTTCCACGGGACAGTAAATAATTCAGATGGCCGGTTGCTTCCTGACCACTTTCTTGGGTGTGTTCTCGGATGACTGTGTTTTTAGGGGTTTGGGGAGACGTTGATGAGGCAGTGAGCCAACCCCTTACTGGACTCTCTGATGGCAATTCCTGGTCAGGAAGGAAGTATGGGGTGGGGGGGGGTCTAGATGTCAATGCACTTGGGACACAAGATTACTTTTACTCATTGTGAAAGGCCTTTGAAGTGGGGCCAGGAATTTGTTTCAGGGATTAGGGTGGGATGAGGTTAGAGACTCTGGGACTAAAGAGTCAGAAGAAATCAGCTCAAGTGTGGTAAATTGGGTAAGCTTGACCAAAGACATGTTGTGGTCTTGGCAGATGAGCTATGAGCTGGTATGGAAGGGAAAGGACAGTGTTGGAGCTGGCATGGCCTCAGGCTATCAGAGTGTCCGGCCTTGGGGCTCAAGGTTTGGGGATGTGTGTGGTGTTCAGGACCCATCCATTCTGATACCTCACCTAGGGCCTCTGACTGGGGCTGGCAGTGGGCATCTCAGGGATGTATATGGCAGTTTTTATTAGGATTGCCTGGTTTATATTAGGACTTCAGAGAACAATTGAAGGAAATGTGAAGGGAGGAGAGGGCAGGAAACATCCAGAAAGAGTGACTGGGCCAAGTATCAGTGGAGTTGAACCTGCCATTGGGCTTAGGAAAGCCAGACATGCTCTAGATCTCGTTCTCTGGTGAGAGAGCTCAGCTTCCTCTGCAGCAGACGCAGTGGGCTCAGGATCCAGTGGAATGGGCCTGAGTGTGTAGCATGAAGGCCTTAGTACTTGCATTTACTCAGGGTGAGGGGAACAAGGCCGGCACTGACGGAAAAGCACAGGTCCCAGATGAGTATGAGGATGTGGATCCCAGAGGTCTGGAGCCAGGAAGACCAGTACTGACAAGGTCCTGCCTGAGCCTCACACTGAGGTTACTGGAGCCACGTGTCCCAGGTGTCTTGACTCCCAGCCCTGCATCCCATGTAGTTGTTCTTGGTTAACTCAGTAGAGACCACAGGTGCTCTATCCCTGAAGGAGGAGAATGAGATTTAGGAGGCTCAATTTGACTTCCTAGGTATGTTTTTTTGATCATTAGGAGTGAGGACCCTTTCATCCTCACCATGGTCTTGTCATCCAGGCATTCGACAAGACTTTTTCTAACTGATCTATAATCTAAACCTTGTATACTCTCTAGGGATGGGAGTTCCTAAATTCACTCCATCCTAAGCTGTGTTACAAGCATGTTTCTCCTGATTTTGGAAGGAAATGTAGGACTGTTGAAAGAATATGGGTGTTGGCATCAGATGATCTGGGTTCAGGTACTGGTTGAACCAGCTGTGGACCCTTGGCCAAATTACTCAGCATCTCTGAATCTCATTTTCTTTATCTGAAAGAATGGACAAATGATTATTGAAAAGCTGAAATGAAGTACTGTGCATAAAATGCTAAGCACAGTTTTTAGAAAAAGTAGGTGCTTAATGAGTGATTATTGACTTACTTAATATTTAGTTTGAAGCAAATGATTCCTAGGTCTGGTCTTAGATCTCCAAAGACAGGTTGTGTGTCTTTGGGCAGTTACCTCCCACTCTGAGCCGCAGTTGCCTCATCAATAACACGGGGAAAATAATGACCACCTGACAGGGCTGTTGTGAGTTTTTAATGAGATGCTTGTAGCAATTCTCATGCTTGCACAAGTTCCCAGGTTTAGGGGAAACTGCCTCATTGTGTAAAAGATTAAAGAACTGTGAGCTCACCCTCCACATTCTCCTGGATGCAGACGCCTCTGATTTTAGGCTAGAAGCATTCTCCTGTCTATCCCCTCCTTTTTTACCCCTCCCTAATTCAGGCCTTATCCCCTGTGATGGGGGCTGTTGTATCTGCCACCTCACAGATCTCTCCCCTGAAGTCTCTTGCTCCAGTTGATTTTCTCCACAGCACAGAACACATATAAAACAAAAAACTGACCACTCTTTAATCCTGCTCAAACCTTCCTGTTGTCATGGCATTCAGGACCTCTATATTTCAGTGAGGCCAACCTTTCCATTCTCTCTCCCAGCTTCTTCCCTATGGCGTCTTAATTTACATTTGCATTTTCATGTTCATTAGGAAAAGATCCCTGAGCTCTGGAGCAGCAGATGTATACCTAATTCTGACCCTTGAATGTTAGATCATCTCTGGTCCTTTCTCTGGGTCTCAGCTTCCCTGTCTTGGATGCCAAAGATTAAAGTAGATGGTATCTCAGGGCCTGCTATGGTTTGAATGATGGCATCTCCTCCAAAATTCATGTCGAGGGAGTACGACTCGGTGATAAGAGCTTGCCCAGCACGTGCAAGGCCCTGGGCTCAATCCCCAGCACCACAAACAAAATGGAACCAAAATTCATGTCAGAATTTATTCCCCATGCAACTGTATTAAGAGGTGCGGTCTTTGAAAGGTGATTAAGTTGTGAGAGGATTAGCACCCTCAGGAAAGGGCTTGAGGTTGAAGGGACCTCAAGGCAGCATCTTGGAAGCAGAGAATAGCTCTCACTAGACTCAGATGTCAGTGGTGGATGCCCCAGTCTCTGGGACAGAAAGAAACAAAGTTCTGGTTTTTGGTTTTTTTAATTGTTTTTTTTTTTGGTGTTTGTGTGTGTGGTTCTGGTGATTGAACCCAGGGACCTTCTACCTCCAAGCTATACCCCAGCCCTATTTTATATTTCATTATGAAACAGAGTCTCATTTAAGTTATGGAGGGCCTTGCTGAGTTGCTGAGGCTGGACTTGAACCTGTGATCCTCCTGTCTCAACCTCCCAAGTACTGGGATTATAGGTGTGTGCCACTGCACCCTACTCAAAGTTCAGTTCTTTATAAATTATGTAGTCTGATCTGGGTGTGGTGGTGCACACTTTTAATTCCAGTACTTGGGAGGCTGAGACAGGAGGATCACAGGTTCATGGCCAGTCTCAGCAACTTAATGAGGTTCTCAGCAACTTAGTGAGACCCTGTTTCATAATAAAATATAAAATAGGGCTGGGGTATAGCTTGGAGGTAGAAGGCCCCTCAGTTCAATTCCTGGAGACACACACACACACACACACACACACACACACACACACACATACACAATACCAAGTCTGTGGCATTTTATTATAGCAGCACAAATGGATTGACAAGGCCTTTCAGTTCTCAGGCGCTTTAACAAAATCCGATGCTCTCTAGGGTGACCAGGTCTTTCTTTTCTCTCTCATCACATGCATACATAAACACACAGATACCCAAGCACTCACATGCAAACATTTACACAAGTCTACACTTCTCCATACACATGGACATGTATTTTCACATACACATCCTCATGTACACATGTAAAATACTGCTTCAGACACTTAAGGCCTCATGCTGTCCTCTGAACACCCTTACATACATACAAACACTAGTCTATCTTGTTCCCCACCAAAACCCCAGCATCTAGACAGCAGAGTCAGGCCTCAAAACTCATTTGTGGAATGAATGAATAATTGAGTAAATGGAGATTCTCCATCCCCCACTGACACAGGCATTTACCTGTGTCATACCAAGTGTATACAACTCTCAGATGTATACACTCGAGGGTGTGAATGCATGCTGACACATATTACATGCGCTCAGCATATTCATTTCCACCCGCATTCCCACATCGCAGATCTACTTCATGGTCCTACCCTGGAGCTGAGAGCGCAGGGAAGTCCTTTTCTCAACGCCACCCAAGGCTCTGGGGACAGCCAAGGACCTCAGTCTGGGGGTCAGGGATAACACCACAGCCTTATGTTTGGACATTGCGCTGTAAAAGCTAAACCCCTTTCTCAGAGGATGTTCTGGTTAGATGTAGAATGTCCCCTGAAAGACTTATGCATTAGTGTTCAGGGTTGATGTAATTAACTCATGAGGGTTGTAGTCTCATCACTGTGTAAATCCAGTAAAATGGATGGATATACTGGTAGGTAACCTAGGCAGGTCGGGTGTGCCTGGAGAAGATGGGTCCCTGGGGGTGTGGCTTTACGGACTATGCTTTTGTCTTTGAATCCCCTTTCTTGTTTGCTGTCTCTGCTTCTGGCCTCTGTGATGTGAGAGCAGAGTGCTTGCTCTCTCCCTCTCTCTGCTTTCTGCCACCAGGACCTGACCTGGCCTCACATGGGCGGAACCTTGAAATCTCCGAAAACTGTGAGCAAATAAATCAACCTTCCTCTAAGTTGTGTGGTCAGTTGCTTTGGATTATAGCAATGTTGACTGAGACAGATGATATCCCAGTTGGTCTTCTCAGCAGGCCTGGGTGGAGCCTCCGAGCAAGCCATGGTCAGGTATCTCTCCACCTTGTAGCCAGGGGAACAGAGACCTGGTGAGCCCAGGCCATCTGCCCAGGGTCAGAAAGCCAGCGAGTAAGTGAGTCACCCAACCAGAACCCACCCATCCCCCTGCTCTCCCCACTCTCCCTTGCCTCTCCCAGTGACTGTTTTAAGAGGATTATTTACTCTCCAGTTGTTTTCTCCCCCTAATTTATTTCTTTCTTTATCTTATATTTTTTTAATCCCCTGTTTCCGCCTGCAAAGAGTAGGGTTTCAAGAAGGAGTGAGGGAGGCCAAGTTCACCGTCAGAAGGAAAGTCTAAAAGTAAATTTTCTTTGGAAACCCCAGCCAAGAGTCCTGCCAAATGAAACGAGAGCTTCACTCGCTTGGACACACCCACCTTCACAAAGAACCAACTTAACTTGCAAAAGGAAAAAAAAATCTTAATAAAGTTAATATATCTACTTCAGAGAACAGCGTAAGTTCCCTCTGGCCACGTAATTTGCCAACTAATTTTAAAGTTATTCACACTCTTTTATGATTTTTAAAAGCCCCGTCACTTTTTGTTCCTTGGAAGGAACCAGGAACATGGAAGTGTATGCCAGTTGTCTTGGCTTTGGGACGTCTGGCCAGTGTGTGAGTCCATCTGGACTGGTTCTTCTCTGCAAAGATGGCACTGTGGGAAGGGTAGGGACTCCCTTCAAGGCTCTGAGGACCCCCGTGGTAGGTCTCTTTCCTGACTCCAGCAGTTCTTGGGAGAGATCATAGTGACAAAACTACCAGCTTTGACGTCAGACTCGTTTGAATCCCATCTCTACAATGGCCATATGCCTAGAGTTAAGTCACTTAACCTCATGGATCTCAATGTTATCATCTGAAAAAAAGCTATTGTTACCCCCTACCTTGGCAAATTATTGTTCGTATTAAGGCTACCATATGTAAGGAACCTGGCACATTGTAGGAACTCAATAAATAGTAGATACTATCAAATTAGCCAGCCTAGCACTTGACTCTAAGGGGGGGGCTGTGTGGGATAATGAGGTAGATACTGGAGAGGGAATGAAGAGAGCCAGATTACATATCTGGCTCTACAATGCATTTGGAAAACTTTTGCCCCTCTTTGGGTTCTTGTCACCTATCTGTATATATCTAAGAGGCTTTCTAATCCTATAGACTGTGTGTTGACCAAGGGTTAAAGCTGGGTCTTCTCCTATCTCTGCCCTAGACAGGAGCACAGGTCAGATACACAGTAGATACCTTAGCTAATTGGCCTTGCTCACTGCTGGCCAACCAGGCCCAGAGAAATGATGGAAGCTGATTCAAATGTACTCAAGGCCAGTTGTCTGTAAGGATGACATATGATATTTAGTGTAACTGTTACATTAAATAAGTGAGACATATGGGAGTATAATCAAGAAACACCTTCTATTAATCATTCTTTGTTCTTTTGCAGTACTGGGGATTGAACCTAGGGGCATTCTACCTCTGAGCTACACCCCCAGCCCTATTTTTTGTTCTTTATTTTGAAACAGGGTCTCACTAAGTTGCAGAGGGCCTCACTAAGTAGCTGAGGCTGGCCACAAACCCAGATCCTCTGGTCTCAGCCTCCATTAGTACTGGGATTACAAGTGTGCGCCACCACGCCCGGCTTCCATCAATCATTCTGAAGAACCAAGTGTCTTGTTCTTTTTGGTTAAAACCAAGACTTCTACAACTCTTCTATTTTTCTCTTAGGTAACAAAGTTCCCCATTCATTTTAAGTCATAAAACATTGTTTCTCTCAATAATTAATGTATTGTCCAAGATACTGCTATTACTATTTGTCTTAGTTTATTTTCTGTTGTTATTACAGAATACCTGACACTGGATAATTTATAAAGAACAGAAATTTACTGCTTATGGTTCTGAAGTCTGGGAAGTCCAAGATGGAGGCAATGGCATCTGGTAAGGGCCTTCTTTCTGCATCCTCCCATGGCAGAAAGTCAAAGAGAGGGCAAGAGAGGACAAGGGATTGAATTCATGGCCTCAAGCCATTTTATAATCAACATATCCACTGATGAGATGGGGCCCTTAAGGCCTAATTACCTCTTATTGGGTCCCACCTTGTGACATTTGTATTGCAGATTAAGTCTCCAGTTCATGCTTTCTGGGGGACGCATTCAAAGGATAGCCCTACTATTAGCAATAAGAGCAGTACAACTTCAAGCTTCATTTAAGAGCCATCTTTCTCCTCTCTATCTGCTTGGACCTGGAAGTGGCCATGGCCAGTCTCATGCAGTGAGAAAGAGGATCAGTTTCTTCTTTCCTTTTCTACCAAAATTATCTTCTTTCTACCCCTCTCTCCCTCCTTCCTTCCTTCCCTTTTCTTTTGTGGTAGTAGGGTTTGGACCCAGAGGTGTTCTATCTCTGAGCTATACCCCTCGCCCTATTTTATCTTTTATTTGGAAACAGGGTCTCACTAAGATGCTAAGAGCATCACCTAGTGAGAGTTTGCTGAGACTGGCTTTGAACCTGTGATCCTCCTGTCTCTACCTCCCAAGTACTGGTATTACAGGCGTGTGCCACCAAGAGCATCTATTTCTATATTTACTAACCATTGTGGATTTTTTTTCTGTCTCCATTGTCGGGGCTGGGGGAGGGAAGAAGGAAAAGGGGACAGGAAAGTTCTTTCTGGACTGATGTAGATTTAGATTTGAAGATCTAGGGTCTCTGAGCTTGGCAGGAAATACTTGTTCCTTCATTGGGTGTTTTTATGAATATTTTGGAGAACTGCAGCCCATGCCCCTGGCCCATGCAGGCGATCCCTTCCTGTGGCGAAAGGCATTTCTAGTCTACCTGACTGCTTCGGATTCCTTCCCAGCCCTAAGGTGTCTGTACCAGCCTCTTTCTACGGAGTGCTGAGGTCTTCCATCCCTCTACATAGTTCTCTGACAGAGTCTAACATGACTTAGGTCATCTCCCTGTCTGTGTGGTCCAGATCTGATTTCAAAAAGATACTTCTGCATTCTCTCCCTTGATAAACTCTGAGAATGCAGGTTGTCCCTCATGCAGCAACCTCCCTTTACTCTCTTGTTAGAGCAGCTGGTCAGCTACCCTCTAACCTCTTATATTTAGCAGTGGGTGTCAGATTCCAGTCCACCATATCTCCCAAATATAGGGAAAACATCAAGCTCTACAATGGTCCCATTATAGTCACTTTTCCCAGGCTTGAAAAGTTAAGGGAGGAAGTGTACAAAGATGCACACTGCACTTACAGCTCTTTCCAGAAATCCCCTATCTAATCCCCCACTCAGTTCTTGGCCTCTCCCACCTCTTTCATATGTCAGAGGTGGGTGGTCAGCCAAGAGCAGTTTTCAACACCACCTTTCGCAGTCCTTGCATGGTGGTCTTGCATTGCACTTGGGGATGTGCTGTCCATTATCTTGGGGCCTCACATGAAACCTGGACTAATGTAGTTACATTTTAAGATTCTGTTTACTTTTTTTTTAAGGCAAAACTTGGAAGTAGATGTTACTGTCTCCATTTAATGTATGAGGAAACAGGTTCAGAGAGGCTAAGAAACCAACTCTAAGCATACATCTACTGGGTTTGAAAACCAGGGTAATTCAATTTTGAAAGGCAAATTCTTTTCATTCTACCATAAAGATTGAAGCTTTACCCTTGTAGTGGGTGGAGGGCATAATGTTTGAGAGGCCAAGCACATAGACAGCTTGGACATCAGTGTCAAAACACAGTGCAACTGTCAGCTATTTAATAATCTTAAAGCATGTTCCTATCCATGAACACTTGTAATGGGATATTCTTCAGGGCAAGAGCCTTCCTAAAGCCTTGCCTGGTGGTGCATGCCAGTAATCTGAGTATTTGGGAGGCTCAGATAGGAGGATCGCAAGTTTGAGGCCAGCCTGGGTAACTTCCTGTTCCCTATCTCAAAATAAAAAATAAAAATGGGGTGGGGGTGTAACTCAGAAGTAGAAGACCCATAGGTTTAATCTCCCTAGTTACACACACACACACACACACACAAGCACACACACACACACACACACACACACACACGCATCCATGTGTGCATACACATCTTACCAGTGCCCAGTGAATTGCTGTGAAAGAATTCTCTCTTATGCTTGACCCCAGTTTTGGTTGCCCTCCCAGTTTCTCTCCAAAGCTTTTGTTCAATCTTTTCTCCTTTCTTGGTTCTGCTGATAATTCTATTGGAGAGAGACCCTCAATTAACATGACCTTTATCATCACCGCCAACACACACTTTAAAAGTGTTCATTTGTTTTTAGCATCTGCCTTTATCTTGTGCATCTCTGTGTTTGCAACGGTTCTTAGTAAATATTGTTCCTCAGTGGAGGTTTGTTGAATTAAGTCATTGGCTGAACAAAGTTAATTTGAGGGTGGGTTAGGAGCTGAGGCGTGATAACAGGATGGAGGGGAAGGTGTACCTGTGGGGGCTGTAATGTCAGCCAACTTCACACTCCTGACGCCCTGGGCAATCCTGGATGAGTCGCCCTCTGTTAGCCTCAGTTTTCTCATCTGGCCATAAGGATAAGGGTCCCTAACCTGCCAGCTTCACTGGGAGTGTAAGATGAATCTCTGATGAAATCACAGATGGAAAGGAATGACAAAGTATCAGTGTGTGGGAAAATCTGTGGCTCAGCCTGAGTCTCCTCAGAACTGGATTGGGGGGACCTGGAGAACCTCCCTGGCCTGTGCGGGGTTCAAACAGAGACCTCTGGGATAAATTATCCTTAAGGCAGAGGCGTCAGGGTGGTTGCTCCCTGTCTGGCCTCCTTGGCCATCTTGCTTCATGAGACATAAATTCCCAAGACTCCGCAGTCATTTCTAATCTCCATTGGTGTTTATTTTTTAGTTTTGCCCCCCTTTCTTTCCTGCTTGCTATTTTATAGGGCTGTGTGTCGGGAGGGCAGAATCCAGCTACAAATCTGCCAGCTGTCCTTGTTGAGACAGTGGGGCAGCGGTGGGGGCGGGGGAAGTGGTGGGGGCCTGAAGCATATATACCCCAAAAAGCCTGAGTCAGGGTGAGAACCACGGTCTTGGGGGTCTTTCAAGAAAGAGGATCCTGGCCTTGCTCTCCTGGTGTGCTCAGATTTCCAAGTTCAGAGTCAAGAGAGAGAGTGAGGACTGTGATCGTCTAAAGAGGACATTGGGCTGCTATTAGACTCATTTCTAGCATATCCAGCAGGGTGACACTGACCACCCTTGCCAATGGTTCTTAGGCTCATTTTCCTCTTCTTAAGTGGAGCAGCCTTACCTCTTCATAAGTTGAATGTGAGGATCGGTCAGGATGACCTAGGTCAATATGTCCAGCACACATGTCTGGCCCCCATGAGGCATTCAGTATATTTTATTTTCTCCTTTCTTTAGCTGCCCATGATTAGGAAGTCATGAACTTGTCATCTGGTTTTCCTTAAGACCCTCTCAAATGTGAGCTCCTTGGAGGCCAGTCTTTGGAGTGTTCACCCCTGGATCCTCAGTACTAAGGTAATGCTGATGTAGGACTTGTGCTCAATCACAGTGGGTGAGGGATGAATGAAACCAAGTTCTCTGCCTGTGGAAGAGTTTCTGTGTCACAGAATATTGCCACGGAGACGCACAGATGTGCAAAACAAAGTCCAGGCTGATGTCCTCACTGTTGAGAGGAAGATGCTTAGGTTCAGGGAGGGGAAACAACTTGGCCAGGATCACAGAGACGGGGCTGGAACCGGGCTTCCCGATGCCCCATCTCATGTATTGTCCTATGATGCTAGTCACATCTTCAAGGTAGAAGAGAGAGATGGAGAATTTTAAAAAGACAAATCTAAGAAAACAGAGCTAAAGAAATGAAAGCACTTCTGCTCAAGTTCAGAGATAGAGAAAGAGGCAGGCAGACAGACACACAGACATAGAGATGGAGACTCAGCACTGCGACCTACAAGGAATTAAATCCCAAACAGATGGTGTGCTATGATGGAGCCTGAGCATTTCCCCAGTCTACCCTCACCCTGGGCTCAGCAGTGCATTGACCTTTATCCACACAGGTCACGGGATGGAATAATGGTGGGAATGGGGAAGCCTCGACTTCCACTCAAAGCCAACCCATCCCTCCTAGTTCAACCTGCCTAGCATGGCTTTGCTTTTCTCATATCCTACACACCGATGCTACTGTGCCCCTTGCTACTCAGTTCCTATCTTTTGAGCGATCGCTATGTGCCAGGCACTGTGCTCAGCATTTCACAGGTATGAACTCAGCCCTCACAGCCACCCTCATTTCACAGACTAGGAAAACAAGAGTAAGTAACCTGCCTGTGAAGGCGGAGGGAGTGAAGGGAGGAACCAGCAGCACAAGGCCCGCATCCCCACTGGGGCTCCAGCCCAGCATCATCTCTTCTCACGTCTCCCTCCAGCCTTTCTCCTGATCTTCGTTTAGACGTCACCTTGCTTTCTCTGATCTGAACAGATTTTTAAATTTTATTAAGACATGCTTCCCACTCTTTCAGGTCTGCAGATATCCTAAATACAATACCGCTCCAGGCCCTAGTGGAGAGGCTGGGGATGCACACGCATACGGAAAAATGTGCAGTCTAGTGGGGATGTTGTCATTTACATGGAATGTTACAAGATGGCGCTTTCAAGATGAAAGAGAAGTGAGTCTCCAGGATCTGGGGAGTTGGAGCAGAATCTGGAGACATATGAGCTATGCTCTGAGCTTGAGCAGGTGACTACCGGAAGTGGGAGAGGACCTTCCAGACAAGGAACAGAGAGTACAGGCTGAGATACGTTGGTGAAGTGTGGGATCCTAGGGAACCAGTGAGCTTCCCAAAGGAAGGGGCCAGAATGTGAGACTGAAAAGCGACTCCAGTCATGTTGTAAAAGATTTGGAGACCAGGCTGATGGTTGGCTTTATCTTGAAGCCTTGGCCTTGGTGAGGTCGCCATGAACGAGATCTTGATGTCCTCCACGTTGGCGGACATTTAGTAGGTGCTTAGTAAAACCAGCTGATTGTTTATAAGGACAGATGTCAAAACTTCTCCATAGCACCAGAGAGTTTATTGGATTCATTTCGGTTGAAGGCCCAGCCCTTTTATAACAGAAAATTCTCTTTCTGCCCTCAATTTCCTCTACGCTGGGACTTTGCTACTTCTGGCTACAGATGGTGCTCCTGGCTCCAGGATGTGTTGGGCCCAGAATTTCTGCCAGCCCTCTGGGCTTCTTGTGAAATCTGAGATTTGGGCTGGGCCCCAGTTTCCTGACACATGCCTAAATCACTCCCACTGCTCTGAAGCCTATGCTGCCTTCTCACCACTCACCACAGCCAGGGGCGTCTGCAGCCAAGTTGGGGAGGACCAACCCTCCAGACTCCAGTCCCTGGGAGGTGTGGGGCTAGGACCTGGCCTGCAAGAGGCCGGGGGTCTACCCTCAGCCCCACAAGGAGAACTGCCCAAATGTACTGCCATGAACAGCTTTAATGACTTGGGCTTCCTCGTGGACATACACTCTGTTTTATTTTGCTATTTATAGTCACTTGTAAAATAAATAACACACTTAATTGGAGACTGTTAAATGGGTCTTCATTGCTTGCCAAGGGCCCTGGAGGCCTGTTGGGGTGTGAACGCTCTGGGCGTTCTACACAAAACTTGATTGGTCCGCAGCAATCTTTCCACAGGGTCCCTCCTGCAGCCTCACTCACAATGGGCCTCCCAGACTTCCTTCATCCCAGAGCCTTAGAGAAGGGGTAGTACATGCTCTGGCATCTTCCACTGTCTTAGAATAGTATTTCAGAATCTAAAAATCTTATAAGCCTAGATTCTTTTTTTTTTTTATTGGTACTGAGGATTAAACACAGTGGCATTCTAACTCTGAGCTACACCCCAGCCCTTTTTATTTATTTATCATTTATTTGTTTTTGTGGGTTTTGAAACAGGGTCTCACTAGGTTGCTGACAGTCTTGCTAAATTGCTAAATCACAGGTCTCGAGCCTGTGATCCTCCTGTCTCAGTACCTAGATTAAGCCTAGATTTTTAATGTCCAAGAATATTCAGATTATAAATTGTGAGAAATTCAGAATTCTAAATTATCTAAAACTTAGCAATAAGGCATACTAAGATATTGAATGATAAAATATTGAAAGTGAGGAGCCCAGCTTGAAGCTGACCAGGCTGAACATATCTGGCTAACTGGTATGGAGATAGGGAGTGGCCAAGCGATGCTTGGGAGTAGACTGTAGGCCTGGCAGGAGGTGGGGAAGGGCAGGGACTGAAGAGAGGAACAGAAGGCGCTGCTCTCTGGTTGACCACATGCATTCGAGAGCACACAAAAAAGCATTAGGAACTTGGGGCCTTTGGGGGCACAAACCAAAAATTTGAGTTATTCATATTATGTAACCCTGCTTAATTCAAGTTGTACTTACAATTCTGGGCTCCTGTGGCTATAGAGCTTAATTTAAGGCTTCTAAGGATTTTAGGCTTCTAAGTAACATAGAATTTAGAATCTTAGAGATGTAGAGTATCAGGATCATAAAATCTGAGAGTTCTAGTATATCATAATTTAAGGGGCCTAAAAATGTATTTAATCCAGTCTTTTTCCTGGTGGAATTGGTTGGGATTTGGGGAGAGTCTGGGCTCAAGAAGACCCATTGGAGGCTATTGTGACATTTACAGAGTACCGCAACATCCAAAGCTCTGGCTGGACATGGCAAGAGACGAGGAAGAAAAAGCAGCAGCATGTGGTTGCCATTCATGGTAGATGTTTAGACAGGATCTCCATTTAATACTCCTCAAGGCAGAAACTAAAAGAGATGCCTGACTCAGTGTTTCTACTAGTCTTAGTCTGTTTTTTGCTGCTATACCAGAATACTCGAGACTAGGTAATGTATGATGAACAGAAATTTGGCTTATGTCCTAGAGGCTGAGAAGTCTAAGAGATGGTACTGGCATCTGGCAAGGGCCTTTGTGCCACATTATCCCATGGTGGAAGACAGACAGGCAAGAGAGGGCAAGAGCAAGAACGCAGGAGAGCTGAACTCACTTTTATAACTAGCCCACTCTTAGGATAATGGTGTTAATCCATTCACTTCTTATTAGGCCCTACCTCCCAACATTATTGCATTGGGGATTAAGTTTCCAATGCATGAACTCTGGGGAACACATTGAAACCATAGCACTACTTTATGTTGAGGAAATGTGGAGAAGGAAAGTGATTTGTCCAGTGTGTAACCATCAGTCAGTGATAGATCAGATCTGGACACAGATCCTTGTCGCTTGACTTCCAGCCAGCTACTTCCCTTCCCTGGTCTGCCTCTCCTAGACTGAGGGCTCTCATTTCATCCTCTTGACAGTTTTATGGGAAGCAGTTAGTATATCACTTAAATGGAAACAGAAAGGACAATGAAGAAAGGAAACGGAATGTCTGATGAGAACTCTGTGCGAAATTCATGTTGAGGCTGGGGGTTTACCCTTCTGCAGCCCGGTTCTACTTTTCTGTCTTGTACCAAGTCCTGTCCTTCCTGGGCTGAACCTGGACCTTGGTCACAAAGTGAAGCCTCCACGTAGTCACAGGCCAACCCTGACCTTGGCCAAACACCAAGCTTTGACTTCCAAAACAAAATAAGATAAAGCAGAGAAAAGAAGAAACACAGGACACATTTTGTACCAAGGAGAATACAGGCTATTTTCTGTACTGAGCCAAATATTCTGGCATAGGGAAAGAAAGGACAGTGGGATCTGGAGTCTCATGAGCTAGTTTCATGAGGAAGAAGAAGAGTGCATTTTAGATTTCCCTGCCATTGTAGGTGAGAAGTGACTTACCTGATTGGGATGTTTGGGTGGAATTTCTGGGCATATAGAATCAAGCTCAGCTACTTTCTTCAGCGTAAGAGCAGTCTGCCCACAGGAAGCACACTTCCTGCTGCCGCTCCCGGGTCTCGCAGGCAAGCGTGGCCCTTGGTAGAGAGCTGCTCTGCCTGGCTGGGTAAATCTGTCTATGTATGGGGATGACTTAACCACACTGTGTCAGTCAGCATAGACTAACTTTTGAACAAATAGCTCCCAAATTACAACAAAAGTTAATTCCTTACTTATGTCACTGACAACTGTGGAAAGGATGTTCTGTTCCATGCAGTCATTCAGAACTCAAGTTCCTTCCATCGTGTGGCTCTGGAATCTTCTAGAGCAGCGTTTCTCAACCAGGGACGACTTTGCCCCACAGGGGACATTCAGAAATGCCAGGAGACATTTTGTTTATCTCTGCTGTCAGGAGTTGGGATGCTACTAGTCTCTCGTAGGTAGGGATGCTGCTAAATGTCCTACAGTGCATGGGACGTCCTCCCACAAAGAATTGTGTATCCCAAATGAAACAGTGATGAGGTGGGAAAATCCTGTTCTTGAGTCTTCTTGGGTCATTCAACCAGTAGATGAAGAAAAAGAGGGGAAGAGAGAATTATACATGGGAAGATAAAGATACTATTTTGCCTCAATCTGTATTATCTTCTATTTCTTAAATCATTCAGATTTAATCAGGGTTGGACTCAAATACTAGATAGGACAAACTGCTTTATCTTTGTTCCTATTTGCTGTTCTGCAACCCGGTTAGTAACATTGACCTCACAGGGATTATTGTAAGAGTTCCTCCTGCTCTATTTGTACTGACATTCTGAAAAATGACCCCTCCTCTTCCAACCATAAAACAAAAATAATAATCTGAGGCACCCCATTCCAGTAGAGGAAATTTCATCCTGGTCATGGAACTCAGTTCTCCAAGAATGGAAAAAGAAGAAGTTTGCAAAAAGAAGTTTCAACCCCCAGGTTTACTGAAAGCAGGATTTTCAGAACTCTCTGAGTTACTCAGAAATCTCCTCTGAGAACTGACAATGGCTGCAGAAAAGGACCCTTGGAGAGATGGGGCATGGGACGTCACATTTCAGTCCTGCTGCTCCGTGGCTATGAGGAGCACTGGGCACATTCCCTCTCTGGATCTTAGGGCTGTTGTTACAAAGAGGGCAAAGTGACTTTCTCCGAGCCCTGAGAGTCCATGCAAACTTATCTGCTGCTTTATTTCCCTCTTGGCCCCTCTCCCCCTCTAAACTAACCCCTTTCTTGGCATCAGCATCCACTTAAAGAATGGGGTCTTGTTTGTAAAGGAAGGGCACAGTGGAGGTGGTTGGTTTAATGGCCATCCCCTCTCCTGGGGAGCCCAGTTGGCAGAGGGAAGTCCTCAGGAGGTTGTCATAAATAAGTAGACCCTTATCCTCACGTCTTCAGAAGGAAGTCTGAGCCGTGATTGATGTGGCCCACTTGGGCAGCAATGGGAGCCCAGAAGAATGCTCACTGGCAGATTTGCTTGTAAAGAGTCAAGTCAACCCCAGCCTGGCTGGGAGCCAGGGTGTCAGACATCCTTGAAAGGCTTGCTCAAGAGTCCCCAAGGCGAGGCAGAGAATTTCCCTCCAGGTGAGAAGTGAGGGCTCAATTTGTGGAGATGGAGAGGAAAGAATGGGGGCTCTAGAGAAAGGACCTTCTAGTTTCCTATGGAATCCTTACAAAGATCCCCCCCTTTCTTCTGTCTCTCAGAATATCCAGAATAGTGCTCAGCACATGGCCAGCATCATTAAGATCTGCTTGAACTGGTATGACATGTACAGAAGTTGGATATTTAAATTATTTTTGGTCACGGCCAAACAATTGTCTGTTAAAAATCATACTCATAGTGGAAAAATATTAGACATAAAAGAATTGTCTCTATCTCTGGTTAGCAGCACTGAATGCTGAAAGGAGGAACAAAAGAGGGAGGAAGAGTGTGGGGAAGAGCTAGAGACAAAACTCTGCTGACTTCAAGATCGGCCTGACCCAACCCTTAATTCCTCCAAGAGAGAAGTCATTAAAGATTTGTCGACTTAGCTCAATATGCAGCTTGAAGATTTCTGAGCCTACAGCTGCTCCTACCTACTCACCACTTAGGAAGCCTCTTGCTCCCCCCAAGGCCTGACCCCATCAGCCACACTCCCTCCCTCTCGCCGGTCCTTTTGACTTCTATCTGAGCAAGAGGCTGTCCCACAACTGCCGGCAATTGATATCAGATACCTCCTTCTGAGATAAACTCCCCAGCAGTACCTAATCTTCACGGCGGCTTTCCAGCTTCGCACCCCCAGTCTATACAAGCAGACAGGTCGTTGGGGTGAGGGGGGTGCTGGGGAGAGAGAGGGGGTATATCCTAGTCCTCCTGGAAAGTATAAACTTACAAAGTTCGAGAAAGGATACCCCTCCCCTGTAGGTCTTCCCTAACTTGATTGAAATGAGAGAGGAGGCTCCCAGAGAGAGAGAGAGAGAGGTCTCTGGAGATTGGGTGCAGTTGGAGGAAGAGGGACAGGTGATGTTCACTCCCTGTCAGATGTGCTCTGTGATGTGCTGAACCTGCAGACTCATCCAGTCTGCCATTGCAGTAGAGCAGAGCGTGAGAGGACATGGTAGGAAGAACATAGCCTCCATTCATTGGAATTTGATGGCACACATGAAGCAGAGATTGGCAGTTGCTGCTGCTTCTTTTTTAAAAAAGTAAAAAACCTGTTGAGGTTTAAGTGATATATGACACATATTCAGTGTGTACATTTTTATAAGTATTGACATTTGGATACACTCCTAAAGCCATCAGTACAGTGAAGAGAGTGAATAGATCCATCCATCACCCCCAAGTTCCTTTGGTAGAAGGTTGCCCTTTTGTGATTATTTCATCATTCCTTCCCCTACCTGCTCTTCCCAGGCAAACATTGATCTGCTTCCTGTTGTTATTGATTAGTTTGCATTCTCTAGAGTTTTGTATAAATCGATCCATACAGTAAGTACTCTTCTTTGTCTGGCTTTTTTTCACTCAACATAAATATTTGGAGATTCACCCATATTGCTGCTGCATCACTAGTTCTTTTTTTAAAAATTATTGTTGAGGAGCATGAACATACAATAATTTATTCATCCATTCACCTACCTTTGGACCTTTGGGTTAATTCCAATTTGGAGTTATTAAAATGAAGTGGCTGGCCAGGTGTGGCGGTGCACACCTGTAATCCCAGTACTTGGGATGCTGAGACAAGAGGATCACATATTTGAATCCAGCCTCAGCAATTTAGCGAGGCTCTCAGCAACTTAGCAAGACCCTGTTTCCAAATGAAAAATAAAATAGGGCGGGGGGTGTAGCTCAGAGGTAGAATGCTCCTGGGTTTAATCCACAGCACAATACATACATACATACAAACATACATACATACATACAGTTGCTCATGATCATTCATGTATAAATCTTTGTGTGGACATAATGCATTCATATATCCTCAGTGGAATAGTTATGTCATATAGTAGCTGTACATTTTAAGAAACTGATGAATTATTTTCTAAAGTGGGTTTTTCATTTTATATTCCCCTCAGCAATGTATGAGTTCAGTTCCTCCACATCCTTGCCAACACTTGGCATGATTAATTTTTTAAAATAATAGCCATTTTTAGCTGGGTGTGGTGGTGCATGCCTGTAATTCCAGTAGGACTGGGAGGTTAAGACAGGAGGATCACAGGTTCAAGACCAGCCTCAGCAAATTAATGAGGTCTCAGCAACTTAGCAAGACCCTGTTTCAAAATAAAAAATAAAATAGGGTTGTGGGTGTAGCTCAGAGGTAGAATGCCCCTGGGTTCAATCCCCAGGACTGCAATAATAATAGTAACAGCCATTTTAATAGATGCTTTCCCAGCATGGTTTTAAAATTACTAATGACAGTGAATATCCTTTTATATGCTTGTCATGCATGTATATTTTTTGATGAAATATCTGTTCAAATACTCAGATCATTTTTTGAATTGGGTTGCTGCTTCTCTATTTATTGAGTTTGAGAATTCTTTATAGATTCTGGATACAAGTCCTTTATCAAATGTATGTTCTAAAGATTTTCAACCAGTATGTAGCTTGTCTTTCCATTCCATTAGGAGTATCTTTAAGTAACGAAGTTTAAAATTTTGATAAAGTCTCATTTATCAAAATTTTATTTTATGAATCTTACTTTGATGTTGGCTCTAAAAAATTTGCCTTTCTCAAGATCACAAAGATTTTCTTCTAAAAAGTGGCATAAATTTATGACAACATTGAGGTCTCTGACCCATTTTGAGTTAGTTTTTATATATGGTGTGAGTTATGGATTCAACTCCCTCCTTTTTTGCTTATGCATACTTAAATGTTCTAAGAACATTTATTGAAAAGACTGCCCTTTCTTTCCTGAATTGCCATTTCATTTTTGTCAAAAATCAGTTGCCCATATGTGTGTGGGTCTATTTCTAGGATCGGTATTCAATTTCATTGATCTACTTGTCTGATTTGATTCCAGTGCCATACTTTTGGTTACTGTGGCTTTATTATAATTATTGAAATTGTGAAATGTTATCCTGTCTTCTCTCAACATTGTTTTAGTTACTCTAGGTCCTGTACATTGCCACATGAATTTTAGAATCAGTTTTTCATTTGTAAAAAAAATAAAAAGCCTGCTGGAATTTGGTTGGAATTGCATTGATCTATAGATCAATTTGGGAGGAACTGACATTTTAACCAGGGTAAGTCTTCTGACTCCTGAACAAGGCACATCTCCACTTATTTAGAACTTTATTTTCTCTCAATATTGCTTTGTAGTTCTCAGCATGCAGGTCTTTCGTATCTTTTGTCAGATTTATCTATACATTTTTAGTAATTTTTGGCTGATACTATTATAAATATATTTTTTAAATTATTTCTGCTAGTTAATTGCTAGCATATAGAAATACAATTGATTTTTGTATAATGACCTTATATCCTGCAATCTTAATCCCCGTACTTATTACTGTTAGTTGCCTTTTTGCATATCTCATTATTTTCTACATAGACAATTATATTGCCTGGGTATAAGAACAATTTTACCCATTCTATTCCAATTTGAAATAATGTACAGTTATCCCATCAATGCTTCTTTTTCAAAGATGTTTTAGTTATTTTGGGACCTTTATATTGCCACACAAATTTTAGAATTGGCTTAAATTTGGTTCCTTTTATTTTTCTATTTCTTGATTGCCCTGTCTAAAACATCCAGAAAAATGTTGAAGAAAGGCATGAAAGTAGACATCCTTTCCTTATTCCTGATGTTAAAGGAAAAACATTATTTGCCATTAAGTAAAATGATAGAGGTAGATTATTCTTTTGTGTATACCCCCCCTTTTTTTTGCGGTACCAGGGATTGAACCCAGGGGCGTTCTACCTCTGCGCTACACCCCCGGCCCTATATTTTTATACTTCATTTTGAAACCGGGTCTCACGAAGTTGCGGAGGGCCTCACTAGGTAGACAGAGAGAGAGAGAGAGAGAGAGAGAGAGAGAGAGAGCTGAGGCTGGCCGCGAACCCGGATCCTCCGGTCTCCGCCTCCCAAAGTCCTGGGATTACAAGTGTGTGCCACGACGCCCGGCTGTGTATACCCCTTTTAACATTGAGGAAGTTCTCTTTCTCAATAAGACCCCAAAAGCTCAGGATATTAAAACAAGAATTAATGAATGGTATGGCAATAAATTAAAAAGCTTTTGTGCAGCAAAGGAAACCATCAAGAATCTATAGAGAGAGCCTACAGAATAGGAGATCTACCCATCTGACAAAGGTCTGATATCTAGAATATACAAAGAGCTTAAAAATTTTAACACTGAAAGAAAAAAAAAACAATGAAAAATGGGCAACCGAAATGAACAGACTCTTTTCAAAAGAAGAAATACAAATGGCCAACACATATATGAAAAAGATGCTCAACATCTTTAGCAATTAGGGAAATACAAATTAAAACTACACTGAGATTCCATGTAACTCCAGTTAGGATGGCAACCATCAAGAACACAAATAACAATAAATGCTGGCGAGGATGCGGGGAAATAGGAACCCTATTACACTGTTGGTGGGACTGCAAATGAGTATAGTCACTATGGAGATGAGTGTGGAGGTTTCTCAGAAGATTGGGAATGGAAACACCATATGACCCAGCGATAGCATGCCTGGGCGTCTTCCCAAAGGAAATGAAGTCAGAATATTATAATGATACTTGAATATCCATGTTCATAGCAGCACAATTTACAAGAGCCAAATTATGGCACCAGTCTAGGTGTCTGTCAACAGATTAATGGATCACAAAACTTTGATGTATACACAGAATGGAATTTTACTCAGCCAAAAAGAAGAACAAAATCACGCCATTTGCAGGAAAATGGATGGAACTCAAGAATATTATACTAACTGAGTATAGACAGTCTCAAAAAACAAGTAGATATTTTCTCATATGTAGAAGCTAGATAGATATTCAGAAATAAGGGCAACATCAGATAGATGAGCAGAGACTCCAGGGGAATAACTGAGGAGGATTAGAGAAGAGAGGAGGGGGCACGAAGTCATAAAGAATGTAACAGTCGAAATAATGCTATGAATGTATATAACATTACCAATTCCAATCTCAAAGACATACAGTGGGAAGGGCACCAACAGTCGTGTGCATGTATTTTGCTGACACTCTGTACCTCAATATTATATAAAATTACAATGCACCAAGTAAAAAATAAAATTGAGGAAGTTCTCTTCTACTCCTAGTTTGTTGGATTTTATTCTCTTCTACTCCTAGTTTGCGACAGACCAGCTCAGCCGGAGAGCATTGAGACCAACGGGACAGGGATCTCGGAAGGTGGGCAAGGAGTCGGCGATGAGTGACAAACAGACAAACAACTTAAGGAAGTTGCATTTGAGTGTATTTTTGCAAAGCTTTAGGCAAGGATTTTATACACAATGATTAGGGAAACAAAATACATCATCAACTGATTGTTGTTCATGCTTGTGGTTTATACAATCTTAATGATTTTTCAGAAATAACAGTGCAAAGCTATGAGAGCAGATAATTGTCAAAGCATTTGGCATAGTGTCATGAGCGGCTGCTAGACGTAACAGTATAATTCGTCAGAGTATACGTGTCGTTTGGTATATTGTTGTGGGCAGCTGCTAGACGTGGTTTTGGCACTTGGATTATTTATGATGAGAACTGGAGTTATGGCTACAGAGCAAGAGTTCAAAGTTTAACATAGTGCCTTTTATCGCTTTCTTACTATAAACTTTTATAATTTTCTTTGTTCTAAATTTCTAAATCCTTTTCTTTTTTTTTTTTAAACCATCTCTAAAATCATATCCATGAAGTTTCCACAAAAAGTTCTTTTTTTGAAGTAACTCATCCACAACTGTCCTTGAGCCCTTTGCCCTTCTGGGCTAATGTAAGCAAGAGTTCAGGAGTGTTATGGGCCAAAGTTACATTGTTATGAGTTTGACTTTCTGGGCAAGATTCGTCTGTTTTACTCATAGGGCACAGTTGATAATTTGGAAAAGAATACTGTACTCACTGAGCCATATTTATTAAAGATTAAGAGAATCATTGATAAGAAGGTTACAGCAAAGAGAGAACATAGAGGATTTTGCCAGGCCTGCACCTAGGAGTCATGTCCCCTGGGTGGGTGAGGTCACTTGCACCTCCTGGATCGAAGAACAATCAAGTCTCTCCTCAGATAACAAGTCTTTATCATCCTGTTTGGCA